>LOJH01004184.1:6811-19965 GCA_001685095.1 Ellobius talpinus | reverse complement strand
ACACACACACACACACACACACGGGAGGGGTGAAATGGAGAGAGAGAGGGAGAAGGCCAGAAGTGTGTAAAGAAGAGGAGGAGGGAACCCAGAAGCAAAGAGGAGATGGAGTGGAAGGAAAAAGAGAGGGAGAGAGATGACAGAGAAGGAAAAGGATATATATGGAGACAAGATGGGAAGAAGCAGGGAATGAAGGAAAGAGGAGAGACAGAGATCTGCCAAAAGTAATTACTGTCAGGTGACTAAGAAAGCTTGAGAAAACATCACTATTGATTGTGATCACTTTACCAGATCTATGAAAATGAAGCTACTGTAAATGGAAAACAAGTTGCTTGATGCAAAATTTGAATAATGGCCAAATGGAGACTGAGCATTCCACAGGGAGGCGGGATCTATTCATAATGTGCACATCGACACTTGTACGGCTTTTCCTCATTTTAGAAATCAATAAACAAAACAGACACCATCAAACTAATCCAGGCCTACACAAAGATGTTAACTTATGAAGAAGTGATCCCGCAGCAAAGTGTGCTGAGAAAGTGGACCAAGTTCTGTTGGTATGTGTCTTTGGTTTGTTTCGGGTGGGAGGTTTCAAGTTTGATCAACCGGGCTCAGAGTCTTGGTACTTATCAAAAAACAAAACAAAACAAAAAAAATTTTAAACCATCCCATGCTTGGTAAACCTAGGTGATCTCAGGACCATAGGGTGAGATAGTTAAGGTAAGTATAACAGTTCAAGAGACAGAATCAATATGCTCCATAATTCACACAAAGAAACAAAACCACAAGCATACCCAGAAGAGACTGTTGCATCCTAGCCATGGTGGTTAGATGGAGAAATGCTCCCTCGTGGGCTGAGACATGTAGTCTCTGGGTGGTGGCACCATTTGGAGAGGTTTTAGCAAGGTATATCTATGTGGAAAGAAGTATGTCACCTGGGACTGGGCTTTAAGAGTTTAAGGCCTCAGGGAGCCAGAAGCTGGCATACCACAGACTCAGGATAGACCCAAGCATGACTGATAGTGAATGAAAGGATTCCTAATGATATTCTGCTGTACTCATAGATACGTGCCTAGCCCAATTGACATCACAGAGGCATCGTCCAGCAACTGAGAGCAGCAGATGCAGAGACCCACTGTCAAATTCTGGATGGAGCCGGGGGAACCCCACAGAAGAGGAAGAGGAAAGATTCTAGAAACCAGGGAGGTCAAGGACAGAATGAGAACACGACCCACAGAATCAACTAAGCAGGGCTCATAGGGCCTCACAGAGACTAAAGTGTCAACCACGGAGCCTGTATGGATCTGAGCTAGGTCCTTGGCATATATACTATGGTTGTATATATTGGTGCTCTTGTGGACTTTAACTCTCTGTCACTTTTCTCTGCACTGGGACCCTTTTCCTTCTACTGAATTGCTTAGTCCAGCCTTGATAGGAGGATTTGTGCCTAGTGTCATCGTAACTTGTTGTGCCACATTTGATTGATGGATATCCCTGTATTCCTGGGCCAGAGAGACCTGTTCTTTTTGCTTTTTCTTTTGAACAGAGGAAGAGTAGATCTAGGGATGAGAGGCATTGTGGGGGACTAGGAATAAAGGGAGGGGAAACTGTGGTTAGGATGTAATGTATGTAAAAAAATGAAAATTATATATAAAAAAAGAGTTTAAGGGTTCAGACCACTCTCTGCTACATACTTGTCATTAAATATGGTGCCCAGTGATGGTGACACATGCCTTTAATCCCAGCACTTGGGAGGCAGAGGCAGGAAGATCTTTGTGAGTTCGAGGCCAGCCTGGTCTACAAGAGCTAGTTCCAGGACAGGCTCCAAAACTGCAGAGAAACCCAATCTCGAAAAACTGAAAAAAAAAGGATGAATAGATATCCCTGCCTCTTGCTTTCGGTCACTTGTTGCCATGTCTCTGTCCTGCCATGACAGACTCTCTCTCTAGAACTGTAAGCCAAAGTCAACTCCAAACACTGCCTTTGGTCACTGTGTTTTATCATGGGGACAGAAGAGGAGCTAACACACTGGCCAAAGTTAGAGTTCAGATGACTGTGCTCACATGGATGAGGGATGGAGGACAAGAGAAGAAAGACAGGAGTGTAGGTGTGTGTGCTCTGAGATAGGATTCTTCATCAGGAAGGTGGAGCCTTTGGGCAAGGAAGGGGGTGACAGAAGTGACAATGGCTCTCAGAGTCTTACAGGGGAGACTGTTCCAGATCTGCTGCCACAGTCTGCTGGCCTGGTCTGTGGCAGACACCTAGAGGTTACAGAAAAGGTTGGAAAACTGCCTTCAAGGCTCTTGAGCCTACTGCTCCCAGCAAGTCAAGAAAAGCCACTTTGCTAGCAGCTGGAGGGAATCCAAGCAGATGGAATCCAGGGACAGGTGAGCAGTAACCTCTTGTGGCCACGAGGAAGTAAGAGCCAACATTATCTAGGTTTGAACATATCCTGAGGATGACCTATTCTGTGTGTGACATCAGAGGGTGGTCATGTATGGTAGTTTGAATGAAAATGGTCCTTATGGGACCATAAAGAGTGGCATTATTAAGAGGTGTGGCCTTGTTGGTGGAAGTGTGTCACTGGGGGTGAACTTTGAGGTTTCAGGTGCTTGGGTCAGGTCCAGTGGCACCCTCTCTTCCTGCCGCCTGCTGATCCAGATGCAGAACTTTCAGCTACCTCTCTGGCACCAGGTCTGCATGCACGCCTCCATGCTTTCTGCCATAATGATAATGGGTGAAACTTCTGAACTGGTAAAGCCAGCCCCAATTAAATGTTTCCTTATAAGAGTTGTCATGGTGTCTCTTCACAGCAATAGAATCCCTAACTAAGATAGCATACATGTATATTACCTAAGAGATCAGCAGGGTTGGGATGTGCCCAGCTTCCTTCTGCTATTTATCACAGAACAGTGAGAGCAAGGAGGAGGTGTGGATGCTACCATGAAAAGGTCAAGACTACTCATTCCGTTTATTAAGTGATGAATTAGACCTAGTCTTTGACTGGACTAGAGGGAACTCTGGGCTCCTGAAGATCTTTTAATTATATGGAAATTTTAGAAGTACTGAGCCAGAATATGGACTGAGGGGAACAGTCACCTCTTCAAAGGTATCGTAGACTGAATGATGAAAGAAAACAGGGTGAATAATAGCCTTTGCTGGCATATATGCTACCTCCCCCTCCTACCCATTCTGTATTTCCTCTGCCTTTAGCAAGCACCTCAGCAGGTCTTGATTCTTTTCCTAGAGGAGTGACCCATAATTTCATTCTAAAAGGCTCTGTGCCCTTTGTCATCCTTTGTGGATTAGACTGCTGTAATTTCCCATTGACTTTAATCGTAGGACATGGTAACACCAAGAGACACCCTGGTATTGGTTTGTCTTAGTTAGTTTATTATTGCTGTGATGAAATACCATGACCAAAAGCAACTTGGGTAGAAAAGGGTTTATTTGGCTTACATATCTTGAACCAGAGTCCATAGAGGGAAACCAAGGCAGGAACTCTAACCAGATGAGAGCCTGGAGGAAGAGTTGATACCGAGGCCAATGAAAGGATGACTCTTTCTCAGCCTGATTCCTTATAGAAAGCCCTAGACAGGCTTTCCTCCCGTTTAGCCTTATGGACACCATTTCTCAGTTGAAGTACCCACCTCTCAGACAACACCAGCTTTCCTCGAGTGACATAAGACAAGCCTTAGTTTTTATGCTTTCATGGAATGTAAAGCTCCTATTACATTTATCATTCCTCTGAATTGGGTTGGCATTTTGGCACAGTGGGCTCTCACATAAGCTCATACAAGCTGCTGTTAACCTAAGGAGTAGTGCTCATCAATTGGCAGCTTCCGCCCTGAGACAGCACATGGAAGGATCACTAAAATGAGCCACAGCAGAGGTGCTGATGTCAGAAGATCATGACATAGGCTTTTCCAGACCCCAGAGAAGGTATTCTCGTACATTACTCCAAGGTCTGTGTCAAGATCCTTTCTGTCTCAGCGTTGTTGCAGGCACGGAGGGAAACAAAGAAAGTAGGGAACTCCGTGGAACCAGGGGATGCAGGTCAGTGTTGGTGCAGGCATAGAGGGAAACAGGAAATAGGGGACCTCCCTGGAATCACCTTGACCTATCATAGTGATTTTTATTTTAAGTTGTCCCCACAGATTATCTGTTTTTGAGTCAAATCCAAACCTGACTGCTAAGAACCACTAGCTTCAATTGGTTGTGAGTTTTATAACAACCAGATGAATATCGCTAAAAAATAAAGCAAGATCAGTCACCAACTCCTTCTATGACTTATCAATAGATTATGCCATTTTCCTGTTATTTGGGCAATTTGGGTGCATTTAGTCTGATAGGACATGTGCTGCAATCCTGCAATATTGTTTCGAGGGTTCTGTGATTTCTTTTCGGGGACCTGGACTAAGGTAAGACAATTTTCTATTCTGTGTCTGCAAGACTATTTCTATACACGCTCAAAAAGATGGATGACTACAGAGCTCACCAAAGTGGTTTGTGAATAGTCTCTTAAGTGATCAGCCTGGACTGTGTGATCAATCGGGCAAGGACAGCAAGAAGTTTATCAAGGTGACAGGTGGTGGCCAAGCACACTGCTCTGTCCTGTTGTTCAAAGATGTGCTTATTAAGCATGTAGTGAGCACTTGGAATAGAAGGGCTAGACGGGTCCCCAAGGATTCTCTTCCCATCACTTCACAAAAGATAAATTTAAGACCTAGGAGAGGAATTCTTTTTAAATCAGAATACACAGTAAAATGAGAAAAAGAATCATTGAACCAAAGATCTCTATCTCTGGGAGAAGGTATTGTGGTATATATATAGTCATGTATATAACATAAGGAGTCATGTATATAACATAAGAACACTTGAAAATTGATAAGAAAATTAAATAATAAGCTAATTGAAGAGAAGAGGAAGATGTTGTGACATCCTGCTACTTACTCCAAAAATTCAGCTAGAGATGCTTAATGAAATTTGGGCTTATTTTCTTCATGTAAACAAACATCGAAAAGGAGGCCACCCAGGATTGGCACAGCCTTCAGAGATAAGTTAAGAGTTTCATTTCTTTTCTGTCAGATGAGTCATTCTGACATACAACGTATTTCATTCTCTTCTCAAGGTATCTGATCTATGCTCCAGAATGGTATGTGTATATATGGTATGCAATACAATGAGAGTAAAACATACATATTTTAAAAGTTTCTGGAGGGAGACTGGGGAGATGGTTCTGTGGGTAAAGTACTTGCTTCATAGATATCAGGTCCTGAGTTCAGATCCCCAGCACCCACCCAAAAGCTGGCACAATAGTACTCACCTGTCACTTCAGCCCTGGTGGCAGTGTATAGAGACAGGCAGGTCCCAGGGGCTTCCTGATCAACCAGTCTAGCCGAAACTTCAAATTCCAGAGTCAGTGAGGGACTCTGTCTCAAAAAATAGAAACTGAACCTTGTGGGACATAGGAGAATCTCAAATTATATGAGTACCTGCTGGAAAATATTTAAAGGACGGCTGGTAGAGGGACAACTAATCATGTCAGCCAAAGAAATTGAAGTGTTACACAGAAAAGGTGAACTATCTCCTTAGAAAACTTGTTCAAAATTACCACTAATCAGCCAAATTTTAACTAAAAATAAAGAAGCTGAATAATAAGGTAGCATTACATGCTGTCTTTGTCAGTGTTCTAATTCTGTGAAGGCACACCATGTCCATGACAATTCTTATCAAGGAAAACATTTAATTGGGGCAGGCTTATAGCTCCAGAGGCTCAGCCCGCCATTATCAACATGACAGGAAGTACTTGGCAGCACACAGGCAGCCATGGTGCTAGAGAGAGAGTGTGGACTTCTACGTCTGAATCCTCAGACAGCAGGAAGAGAATGAGTCACTGAGCCTGACTTGAGCTTCTGAAACCTCAAAACCCACCCCCAGTGACATATTCCACCAATAAGGCCACACCTACTTCAACAAGGCCACAAATCCTAATCTTTTCAAATAATGCCACTCCCCATCAGCCTGGAGGAGCATTTTCATTCAAACTACCACACATGCCTTATCAGATGGGAATGTCCTCTGTTGACAAAATTTATGCTAGAACAGGTGAGATGGCTTAGTGTTTTGCCTAATAATCCTTAAGGACTCATGGGGTGGAAGGGGAGAACCAACTTCTGTATATTATCCTCAGACCACAGAAGTATCATGGCACATGTGTGCCCTTCTCTGCAACACATAGACACACAAAATGAATAATAATCATTTTATAATAATAATTATTAAACTTTAATAATCATAGCAAAGGAGAAGTTCCACACATGGAAAATCCAAGCTGACATTTCTACAATTGCTTTGGGAGACAATTTGTACAAAGCAAATTTTTTAGGAACCAAACATGTCACTCATAGGCACAATTTTTTGGTGTCAAAATAGGCTTTCACATATGTTCTTTGTAGCACTGGAGCAATACTAGCAAAAACTAAGGTCTTTCTACACAGGGAAGGATAAGTGAGCAGAGAGACCCATGCAATGAGACCATAGACACCAACACAGTCTTGTCCATGATATAACATCACAGACCACAGCTCCTGCATCTCTGGTAGTATTTGTCAATACCTTAAACTGGTCTGTGCTTATGAAGACTGCTTTGGTCTCAAAACAAAATGTCACAGAATCCCATCTTTGGCGCACAGTTTGCTGAAGATTTTGAGAACATACTAATATACTAAGTGTTCTTACTTTGCTTCCCCTTAACATGTCCCCTTGCTTTATTCTAGTCTGTAGAATCTCTGCCCTGGACTCTGAAACCTTTTGTCTGTACACAGAACTTCATCTGCTTCATAAGACCGTCTCAAGACATGCATATGTGTATTTGTGCATTTACATATGCATTACACATATTTATACATTCACAGAACTTGAGAGAGGATTTGGTGACTGCCAAGACTCGCTGACCTGGATTTTTTTTCCAAAACAAAATATCTTGTTTCCTCTGAAAAAACAATTATGCTGCTTTCTGTAAAANAAAAAAAGAAATTTTTGTCACTTGATCACCGGTCTGTATGACTTTCATTGAACTGGATTCCTCCTCAGCCTGAAGTACGATTATTGTTAAATTCATGGTTTGTCATGGAATCAGTGAGCTCTTGGAACCCTTGGAGCAAACAGATACAGTTAAGTCCCAAATTCCTAAAAGTGCAAAGGTGAAATAAAGCATCAACAGAAAGAATATGGTAATTATACTGTAAACGATCGATTGGATAGTGTGAAGTCCTATCCTTACCTACGTTTACAGATTGAAAAACAATATAAGTATTAGGGTGAGATAACCCAGCTGCATGTGCTTGTGCTTGCTGTATAGAAGGTGTCTAAAAGCTCCAAATGCTAATGGATGGCCCTCTTTCCCAGCCCTAGATGTGTTTACTTAAAACACATATTTTGTAAGCAGAACAGCATATAACAGCCATATGGCTAATAATTTACCCGATCTGTAAATCATAGCTGAACCCGGGCATTTACTTTGTTATAAAGAAATATGGCAATTTATGCAATGATTGAGAAGAATTATGTGTTAAAGAGAAGGGAGCTTCATGTTTTGATTATGTAGGCAAGGAATGAAATTAAAGCGGCCTGTGGTGATTTATAGCTGAGCATTCTATGACTACATAGACTAGAAAATGTGTGCTTGCCTTATTTATACCTAAGTACTTTGAAAGGAGGTGCCAAGGCCAGCTCCAAAACATATTGTTGCTTTGTTTGTTTCAAATCCAGTCAGGGCAGTGGAAACTAGGTGTGAGGAATTTTTAAAACATAAATGTTGCTTTAGGATTTTCCAGCTAAGCCCTAATTTCCAAATGCTATTTCAAAAAGTCCTAAATTTTCTAAGTCAGGTTAACCCTGCCGTTTGCTGAAACCTCTTGACTAACACTGCTATTATTCGCTGAAACCTCTCTGCTGTTCATCTACCAGTTGCTAAACCTGAAAATGGTGACCAGGGCGTCAAGCTGAATGAGGGGCACCAGCGGTTCAGAGTCACATAGCAGAGCAGAGAAAGATTTCTGCAAAAGGCAATAATGCAAATCTAAACACCCTAGATATGGTCAATCTTTAAATCCCTTTTGTAAATCTGATCATTTATCCAGTCATCTCTTAATGGTTGGAAATCAATTTAGTAAGAATTTATGATGTTATTTTAATGACACATTTGCAATTTATATGTCACCTAACTCTAAAAGTAATAGAAGGTAGCAATTATTCTGATATAATAAGTAAGAAAAAGAAGGTGCCAATTATTATGCAATAATAAGTAATCATCTAGACAGTTGAAATTGATATAAGGTATAAAGATGTATGAAAGGCTAGAAAAGTATAATTTGGTCCACAATCTAGACCAGTGTCATCCAATAGAAGTTTCTGCAGGGATGGGACTAGTAAAGAAGGTGCTTTAGTAGAGCGCTGGGTAGCAGACACTGGAAATTAGTTACTGTATGTAGCCAAGGAAGCACATTTTAAACTTAGTTGGAATAGTCACGTGTCTTTAGTGGCTACCATACAGAACAGCAACATTTTAGACCCTGTATATTTGTTTCAACCAAGTACTAATTTCAAATCAGTGTCCCTCGGGTACTTAGAGAAGCAGATTTCACTCATCTCAGATACCTCAGGAATGCACTGCGCCTGACCTATCTGGTCAGTGAATGATTTTTTGATGTGATGGTTTTATGGAGGATGTAGTGATGTTATTCATGCTGCCCTGGTTAAAAAAAATAGAGTCCTGATCACAGCTAACAAAAAAGGAATAAGTGTGATTCAGGAATGACATATTTATAGGAGGTAAGATATGTGCTGTGGTGATCTGATTAGCAAGGAAGAAGCTGAGAAAAACTAAAGGAATAGGTAGAGAGCATAGATGTTCATCTTCACACAACAAATACATATTACATAGGCAGAGAGCATAGATGTTCATCTTCACACAACATATGCCTAGGCAGAGAGCATAAATGTTCATCTTCAAGCAACATATACATGCATGCATACATGCACAACATGCACACACACAAGCATGAAAATTTAAGAGAAAAACCAAAAGCATTAAAACAGGACATGAGAAAAGTTTGGTTTATAAAACTAAAATATATTTAATATCAATATTAGATATTACACATAAAAATAAACATACTAATTGTGAGCAGCAGTCATTTCCTGGAGATAAGATTATTACTGGTGCTGTTTATGACATTTTTAAATAGCCTAAATTAATATTTAAAACTTTTATTACTTAAGAAATCATTTATTTGTGTGGGGGGAGTGGCAGCATTCAAGCTATGCACTTAGGTGGAGGGCAGAGGACGGCTTGCTCCTAGGAGCTAATTATCCCCTTCCATCATGTGCGTCTCCAGGATTGAACTCAAGATGACAGACTTGACAGCAAATGTCTTTGCCTGCTGAGCTATCTCACTGACTCAGAATTTTATATTATTAATGTAAATGAATACTTAAATAAAATAATAAACATTTGTCTTTATGATGTGACAGCTTCATTCAACTGACATGAAATGTTGACATGAGAAAGTAATTTCAGTGATATTAGGAACTCTTGGTTAACCCATCATTAGAGGACAGAACTTAAAATGATGTCACAAACAGGGATGTCTTAAACCTTTAAGCTCCCCCAGTACACTTTCCTTCCCATGGCTAAGATGTGAGAACGGCTTCTTTGTTGTCCTCCACTCTAAGGCTGTGCTACCTCATCCTTTCAGAGAAACCAAACCAACAAATGCCAATCCCATGGGTGGTCACGAGGCAGATGAAATACACTGCCTCAGGTAAACCATACAGGGAGGCTCAGGAAAGATTAATCACCCTTTTCCCATCTCCTGCCTGTCTCTCTATGAAACGGAAAATTCTCCATGTCCTACAGTATGTAAGTATTCCAAGAATATTGTGAGAAACTATCTTTAAGCAGCTAATGATCAATTTTCATGATGTAGGTATTTCCAAGTCTCATTTAGTGTAAAGGTTGAGCTGTGGTCTGCTGACCGTTTTCTAAGGAGAACCACACCCACTACTCTGACCAGAAACCAGCCCTGGCTGCTTCTCAGAGCTCTTGGGAAGCTTGTCGTGTCAAGTCTACCACTTTTCTGATGAAACACAGAGTTATAGAAGGATTCTCTTTACTTCTGGGCTCAAAGGCTTGTGATAAATTAAAAAAAAGATATTAATATTTCCTTTTTAAAGAAAGAATATAAATATATTTAAATGGTGAACATGCCTGTGCTGATTCAATTAATCCTCTGTTTGGGCACAATATGTAGATATTTTAAATAAAAATTTTTTGCACATTTTTATTTATTTATTTATTTATTTGCATGTACCTGTATTGTTTACATACAGGTAATTGGGAGTCAGAAAGTGACAGACAGAAGAAAAACAACAAGAGAAGCAGGAGACGATAGCTGAAAATCAGTCTGGAAGATGCTGTCCACAAGAGATGTGTCGTCGCATGCCTCCTCTGTGATGGTGTGAAATCAAGGGTTACCAATCCAACTGTGGGAAAGAGGGATCCTGCTTGTCAGAAGACGCAGGGAAGCACACTCCAGTGCTAATGTACAAGCCTTGCATTCTTACCCAGGGAGACTGGGTACATAGTGTGCACTGGTCTTCAAAGCCATTCCTGAGGCAGTTGTTGGGAGGAGGCAAATACACTTAGCTTTCTGTCATTTCTTTCTGCAAGTACAAAGATTGGCAAGTACATCAAACGCAACCACATTGAAAAGATCAGATGGAATGGGATTATGCACTTAAAAATTTTTACATGTATTTTATAACTCAGAAAAAAAAAGCTAAAAAGAAAACAGACAGACAAACAACAACAACAAAACAAGGGTGTTATGGTTTGAATCTGAAGTGCCCTTCACAGGCTTCCATATTTGTACACCTGCTCACCAGCTGGTGATGCTATGGGCAGCCATGTTAGAGCAGGTGGTCATTGGTGGTAGGTTCTTAGGACAGTGTAATCTGTGGCTCCTTCCTGTCACACGTTCTACTACCTGGTCTTTACCATGTAAGCAAGCTGCTGTCACAGGCTCCTGACACCATAGACAACTCTATATTGTCTTTGCCACCATGGTGAACTGTGATGCTCTCTAACCATGAGCTAACATAAAGCTTGCATCTGACTTGCCTTAAAAAGTAACAACAACAAAACAAGTAAATAACTTTAAAAGCAGTTTCACCACAAATATGCTAAAAGAAAAAAAACCTAGTTAAAATGAAGAAAAACAAAAAAGCTTCAAGAGAAGAGGTGACTTTTAATCTCAGATTTGAAAAGTTAGAGATGTCAGCTGTGATCAAATCAGGGAAATGATAATGCCCACAAAGAGAACTATCTTCACATACGCACACAGCAAGAAGGCATGTGAAGAAAGCACAGATGGTCATGGAGAGCCAGAGCGAAAACGCTGAGGTTAGGAAAGTAGGTAAGGATTCTATGCAGTCCAGACTTTTGTGGGTACAGGGAAAGATTGCAGCTGGTGATTTCTGCTTTCATGTACGTCTTTCTTTTTTCTTTTTTTTCTCTAATGTATTCCCTAAGGAGCACCCACATATGTGGGTTTCTTCGAGCACATACCTATACCCTCCTCCCCAAATAGCTAGTTCTGTCTATGAATATTCACAACTCAGTCTGCCCTTGAAGGGAAAACCAGAAAAGAAGCCCGCACATGTCCAGGGAGCTGCTTCTGTGGCTCTGAAATGAAGACTTCTGGGAGTAGACCAGTACTAACATGGAGAGAGCTTGTGCTCTGGAGAACTCTACTCTTGGCTCTAAAGACCATTTTATACATGGTGACAACAGGCCTGATGGTGATGGTTGCCAAGGTAGACCAGGTTAAGCTCTTTAGATATGTTGATTTTGAAAGCCATGATAAAATGTTTTACAAAGAACAACTCAAAGTTGGAATTCAATCCATCCATGCCTACTGGGCTCGGAGTTCCTGAGTCTCCTTTGAGGCAGTCCATAATGATAGAAGGTCACAGAAGAAGAACACACCTCGGCTCATGGAATCCAGGAAAAGAAAGACCAAAAGAGATTGAGGACTGCAGTCAGACTTCCTTTGGGGCATCAGCTCACAAATAATAACACGGGCACTTATTATTAACTATGAAAGCTCAGCCTTAGCTTAGATATTTTTTCTAACTAGCTCTTACAATTTAATTAACCTGCTTTTATTAATCTATGTTTCACCATGTGGTTTTTTACATTCTTTTTTCATCCTGTATGTCTGACTCCTTCCAAGTCTTATTGCCATCTCCTTTGCACCTCAATTATTTCCTACTTCCTCTCTCTGCCTGGAAGTCCCGCCTATACCTCCTATACAGCTATTGGCCGTTCAGCTCTTTATTAAACCAACCACAGTGATATATCTTCACACAGGATACAAATATCTCACAACAGAGGACTTGTCAAAGGCATACCCCAATAACCTTTCTTCAAATAGGCCCCACATCATATTTTTCCTCACAGTCTAATAATGCCATCTAATTATTAAACTATCAATGGGTTAGTTGACTGGAGAAATCAGAGCCTTTATACTCCATTCACTTTGCCAAAGATGGTATCCTAGTCATTAAAATAAATGAGTTTTCAAGGAACACTTCAGACTCCAACAGCCCCTATTCCCACTTTCTTTATATTTGATTGTATTCTTATATATATAAATACATTATAACATGAGAATTACTATGAGCTGAACTGTTTCCTTTAAAAATCTACACTTGAAAACATAATTCTCAATGTGCCTATATATGGAAATAGGACCTTGAATAAAGTAACTAAAACTAAATACTAAGAATTGGGATCTGATCCACTATTGCTCTGATATTACAAGAAGAGAACAGGAGATACCAGGCTGAAATACAGAGAAGAAAAAAGACCATATTAAGACACCACAGACAAAGGGAAAGACCACAGGAGAAATCAAGGCTTTGAGTACCTTGATTGGCATTTAAAGTTTCAGAGCTATGTGACATAAATTTATGCTGTATAAGCCATGGAGCATGTGTTTTGTTGTGGCCATCCTAGCAGACTAATACAATAATACTAAATGTGATTATGGTCTTTTCTTCGTGTGTGTGTGTGTGTGTGTGTGTGT
>LOJH01004183.1:24040-36915 GCA_001685095.1 Ellobius talpinus | reverse complement strand
GACCTTTGGAAGAGCAGGCGGTGCTCTTAACCACTGATCCATCTCTCCAGCCCCAATGAATGAGTATTTTGCCTTCAGGTGTGTATGTACACCACATGTAACTGGTGCCATAGAGGCCAGGCGAGAGCATTAGATTCCCTAAAACAGTTATCACAGACAAATGTAAGCCCCTGTGTGGGTTAACCATTGAGCCGTCTCTTCATATTGTTCAAGTTCATATAATTTTACTTGTAATCCTAAAATTTAGCCCTTCCTCCCCTTTTTGTACATGTATATGTGTGGGTGTTTGTATGTATGTTCACATGTGTATGAGTACATGTGGGAGTTCAAGATTGATACTGAGTGTCCTCTATTACTATCTGTCCTCTGAGGCAGGGTCTCTCGCTGCCTTGCTGTTTCAGCTGCTCTGCCCAACCGGCTCACTCTAGGGATTTCCTGTTAGGGTTATAGGTGGATCATCATGCCACATCTGGCTCTTATGTGGGTTCTGGGGATCTCATGTCCAGTTTTCTTGCTTGCACATCAATGCTTTACCCATCTTTACAGCCCGATCCCCTATTTTTAAATACTTGCTTTTCTCCCCTATCCTGTTCAGCTCTGCTGTATCCATCTAGCAGTAGAAGAGGTTCTTCTACTACAGTATATGTTAGCGTCAACTGAAGCCCTGTTAAACAACCATTTACTTTTAGCTGAGCAGTAGTAGCGCATGCCTTTAATCCTAGCACTTGGGAGGCAGAAGCAGGTGGATCTCTGTGAGTTTAAGGCCCGCCTGGTTCCAAAACATCCAGAGCTACACAGAGAAACCCTGTCTTGAAAAACCAAAAACAGTAACAACAACCACAAAGGGAGAAGGGTTCTTTTAATGATAATAATTTCATAATGCTTAAAATTTAAATTTGGGACTTAAAGGAGCTTTTAAGAGGGACAGCAAGATGGTTCAGTGGGTAAAGGCTCTTGCTACACAAGCCTGTCAACTTGAGATCCCTCCCCAAACCCACGTAAATCTGGAAGATAAACAACTACACAAGGTTGACCTCTGACCTCAAACACGTAGTGCCATGCATTCCTGTATAAATATCATTCTCTCACACACGCAGCAATAAAGATTTTTTTAAAGGAGCTTGAAAGATTTTTAAACCATTTCCCCAGAAATCCCCTTGTCTTCCCCCAACTTCTTGACCTTAAGTCCACAAGAGCTGCTCTTGACTGTCACATATGTGGTTAGGTATTGTACAAAGAGAATTTTAGGTAAATATTTTGAATACTGAAAAGCATTGTCAAAATGGGCTTTGTTCGGTGCATTGTACTGATATGCTATAGCAAGAACCAGTGAACCACTGAAGTGGGTTTCCCTGCAGACCCTGTTTCTTGGTGCTGTAGGTGCTGTACCTGTGCCCCTAGGACCACAGTCCTAGCTGTTGTTTCTACCCTTCTTTACCCCCAAACTCCAGGCAGTTTAGCCAGGGACTGTGCCCATACTGACTTTTAAGAACTTTAGCTTCTCATGCCAGGTAGTGGTGGCACAGCCTTTAATCCCAAGACTTGGGAGACAGAGGCAGGCAGATCTCTGAGTTCTGGGACAGCCAGAGCTGTTACACAGAGAAACGCTGTCCTGAGAAAAACCAAAGAAAGAAAAAAAGAATTTCAGCCCGTCAGCATTTCCTAGTTCTTTCCTTGAAGTATATTTGCCAACCACATAGCACCAGGAAGAAATGAAGAGAAGAACAAATTGGGAGGGCTTGGAGGTAGGGCAAGAAAATAGAAGGAAATGAGGCTTTGTCTGGATTTTCCCAGGTTCTTCGTGTAATTTGCACTTAAGTGGCCTCTCCCATAGGGGTGGCATCTTGAAGATGAGTATGGCAGTGGGGGTGCCCCACCCTGACCAGACAAGACTGATCTGTAGTCAGGAGGCTCTGCATTGCGGCCTCCCTTCTTCAGTAATTTGATGTGTGGGATCACAAATGAGCTCTCTGCTTTGTGTGCAAGTCCAGCTCTAGCTGTGTCCCTATGGCAACTCATTTAATGCTCTTGCCTTAAACCTGTGAATGTAGCCAACCTCTTGTCTTGAGTTCTTTGTTTTGATGCCCTTGTAAGGAAAGCCTTGCATGGATATTAAATTTTGTTGCAGTTCTAATACACGCTGGCAGAAGATCTTAGTTTCTTGTGCCATAACTGATGAGACCCAGACCCACTGTACTAAGGCTAGGTAGCTACAGTTGCTTGGTTGCTGGGTGGCTCTTACTCACCAGGAACTGCACTACACACAAGTGTACCCCAGGAAGTTAAAGATAGAGTCAGGATACAAAAAAAAGATAAAGTCAGGATACAAAAAGGTTAAGCAACCTTCAGCTACTAAGTGAGCCAGGTCACTGTCTTCAGGACCAGGCTCTGTGACACCAGGCTACTCTGTTCCCATTAGAACTCTGCCTTGTTATCTATTGACAGCAGAGTGTTCATAGCCGCTGGAAACCCTGGGAAATTGAAAGTGATCCTCTTGCAGTTCCCCTTCATCTCCCTTCTCTTCACCCTCTGGTGAAGAAGTTAATTGGGCAGCAAAGTGGCCAGAAGAAACTGCAGCAGCAGAGGGCAAACTATCACAAACTGGGCATTCAGCCTCCCAGTCACTAAGCATTGACTGGACTCCTAAGTTCAGTTCCTCTCCTTGTTCAAGAAAAAGGTGTCTCTGGGATAGGAACTAGGGTGGGGTGACTGCTCCTTCCCCTCTCAGGAGCAGGTCAGAGCTCTCACTATGACAAAGGAATAGTACTCTATTCCCGTGTTGGGCCCACGGGGTGTTCTGAGATGGTCAGGTGGAAATGTCTTGTTCTCTCCAGACATTTGTTCGACTTCATAACCAGAAGACTGGCCAGGAAGTGGTGTTTGTTGCTGAGCCGGATAACAAGAATGTGTATAAGTTTGAACTGGACACCTCTGAAAGAAAGATCGAGTTTGACTCTGCCTCTGGCACCTACACACTCTACTTAATCATTGGAGATGCCACTTTGAAGAACCCAATCCTCTGGAATGTGGTATGTGTCTGCTAGGTGTGCAGGTGAGGGCTGCTGTGCTTCATTCTTCTGTACAGAGGTCACACTCTGTGGCTTAGCACAGACTGGATGCATAATAAGTATTGACCAAATGAATGAAATATACACAGTCCAAGACTTCTATAATCTATCAGAGGTTTTCTCACTACATCAAGGCACTGTGGGAGATACATAGATGAAGAAATATTTTCTTGGCCTTTGAGTTCTATTATAGCCTTGGAAGAAGAGGGCAGTGAGTGGTGAAGTGTAGCTATGCAGAATGCTAATAAATAATGACTAGCAATTATATGATTATATTACAGGTTACATGACTCTTCCAAGCCTTGCTGTTTTGATAGTTCTAATGATAGAAACATATCAAAAGGCAGCTTTGGAACAAGGAGTGGAGGTATCACAGGGCTTCCTGGAGTAGCGTCTGGGAACACATGCTGAGGAACAGCCTCCTAAGAAGCTTGGTGTGCTCTCAGGGACGTGAAGGCTTCGGTTTTTCTGAGCCTTGAATTTGAAGTGATGGGGTGGGAAAATGGTAGAGGGCAGGCACAGCAGTCAAATAGGGCTGGTCTTCATGCAGGATGAAGGGGTAGCCGCCTTTTTTTCTGCTATTTTCAAGATTTCTTCTCCAGGACTTGAAGATACTTTTGTACAAGAATGTATTTTCATTTTTTATGTGGTTAAATCACACTTCCTGGGACACCTGGCAGTTTGTGATTACAGCTGTCGCCACCGGTACACCAGCTGGGGTTTTCATATTGAGTAGCTCTTGGGGCTTTCCCCCTATTCTGGTGGGAAATCAGAATCCGTGCTCCAAAAGGCACTTTCAGCAAATGCTAGGTTTGTTCTTGAGATTGTCACTGACTCCATTTGTCAGCTGATGGATGAGAAGTGTCTGGACTACAGAGAGCCTTTTCAGTCATGGCTTTCGCCTCTTCTCACACTGTGCCTCTGAAAGCTCTTCTTGTTTTTCAGGCTGATGTGGTCATCAAGTTCCCTGAAGAAGAAGCTCCCTCCACTGTCCTGTCCCAGAACCTTTTTACCCCAAAGCAGGAAATTCAGGTATATTCCACTCAGCCCAGAGTCGAGGTGGACCCAGGGAGAGAGCAGCAAACTTCTGGGCTGTGGCTCTAGCCCTTTGGCCTATTTGCATGATACTTTATGGTGTAAATTTTGCGTCTCTGGAAGTTGGAGGCGGGGGCAAGTTATCAGTCCCACCTTCCAACTGAAAGTATAGCAGAGATGAAATCAGATCCCAGAATACCCCTGGGCAGCCTGAGACATGACTCAGTATAAGTCTCATCCTCTCTACTGACTAATACCTGAATACTCATGGGCGAGCAGGGCTTTAATACCCTGGGCAGGTCCTTGTCTGTCTCAGGCCACTTGTGTTCCACAAAATAAGCAAATTCTACCCAGCCCAGCCCATGGGATGTTGTGAGGACCAAAATGGATAAGAGAAGAAAAGTATTTAAGTGTCTCTGAAACCCTTCATAGAATAAACACAAAGTTGTCAAGGAAGTGAAGTGGGTCCCTCCGTGAACTGAGATTCAGTCAGCGTAGTAGCGTGGAGCCTGCATGAGTGAGTGTGAAGTGTGAAACACAGGCTCCTTACTCTCATTGTACTGCTAAAATAATGAACAGTGGCCATTTGTTGTGGCCCATACCCGTATCCCAACCCTGACGACGTGGAGGCAAGAGGGTCATGAATTCCAACCACTAAAATGAAGTAGAAGGTGCTCAAGGAGCAGGGTAGAAGAGTTCTTTCTAAATCCTTATGTTCTCTGCTGTTGTTTAGGAATGCAAAATAGAGGCACATAGCAGCATTATGTGTGACAGTGAAGGAGGCTGGGTGATCTATGGGGTAGACCAGGTGGCAGCAACCACTATAGACAGCATTGGCAACCCCTTAACAGCAGTGTCTGCAAAAGAGGAGCCAGGATGAAAATTTGGGGTCTGGAGCCTGAAGCAGAACTGCCTTCTCACAGAGCTGTGTTGGCTGGTCACTGGCAAGTGGAAAAGAGGCTGCAGTTAGACACTGGAGGACGGATACTTGAAAAGCTAGGAGTGCACAGTGTTATGGCTCATTTGTTCCTCACGGGATCGTTACAAGCCTAGCAGAGTGATGGATGCTGTCTCTACTCCCATCTCTTTACCTAGAAACTGAGGCAAAGAGTGACACGCCTATAGTCTCAAGGCCAGACATCTCTTTGGACCTAAGTAGATCACTCCTGCTTGTGCTAGCTCATGCTGTTGAAGTGAGCTGCTCAGAATTCCCTGTCTGCTTGCTCAGGAAAAGATGAACAAGTCTCAGAGGCATGCTAGCCAGCTTTCTGGTTTATCTCTAGGAGTTAGCAGAGCTGGAGAGTGGGTCTGGTCAGACCATCTGTAGAGCCAATAATATGAGAAATAAGAGTGAGTTAAGGGTAGACCCACCTGTAATGAGGCTCTGTTAAATTTTAAGGGGGAGGAGGGGGAGTTACTGTTAGTTGATCAAGTAACATGGCCTAGGAACCGAGAAACCGGAGTCCTCCTTGGGTGTAACATCAAAACCATCCATAGGCCTGATTCTCCTTTTTGACACAAGCCAGGTGGCCCTTGACTGTCTTCATTGTCCAGCCCCTAAAAAGCAGTGATTCTTTGAGGTAGAAAGGCTGATCGTATTCTGTTTGTAACCAAAATAGTGTCATAGGAAGAGAGACCTCTGGGATCAAAGCCACCTTTGAGAAAAGGCATAAAACCAACCCAAGGCTTAGCCTCTAGGAGGTTTTTCCTCTGCACGATGGTGGGCATTTGGTTGCTGGTACACAGGCAGCCCCTTCTGAGGAGGGAGGGCCCACTCTGAAACTTCCTGGTGTGTCTTCTCTTTTCAGCACCTGTTCCGAGAGCCTGAAAAGAGGCCCCCCACAGTGGTGTCCAATACGTTCACAGCCCTCATTCTCTCGCCCTTGCTCCTGCTCTTTGCACTGGTGAGTCACCATAATTAGCATGGGCAGTGTGTCTGGCTCTGGGAAGAGAGATGTAGCCATTCTAAATGAGTCTTTGTGCTCTGGCCTAAGCAAGCTCTGGAGGGGTCCTGTCAGAAAGTTTTAGAATAACCATAGTGCCCCAAATAAACCCATCCATTAAAGGGAGCATGAGAAAATTCCTACCAGCTGCTGACAGTGACAGAAGTGTAGTCTGAGATCCTCTGGGGGAATGTTGATGAGAGCAACATCGAGGTTAGTGTTGATCACTCGAAGAATGGAGCACACGCCATACATTCCAGATTTCCTGGGAGCATGAAACTGGAAGGAATTGAAAGTCCACTTAGAAGCAGTGTTAATTAGTCTGCCCACACAATGGAACGGTGTGCCAGTTAGCAGAGTGATAGATCTGTACGCTGATGCCAACAGTGTTACAGAAAGAGGTGGGCAAGGAGTTAAGTACATTTAGTGTAATCCTCTTTTTGAAAAAGTTTTTAAAACTATATTAATATTAGTTACCTTGAGGAGGAGACTTGGAGTTTGTAGTGGAAGGCAATTCCTAATTTTAATAGTAGTGTGTGTGTGTATGTGTGTACATACATACATACACATATAGATACATATATGTTTGGTTTTGGTTTATTTGAGACAGGGTTTCTCTGTGTAGCCCTGTCTGTCCTGGAACTCGCTCTGCAGACCAGACTGACCTGGAACTCAGAGAGAGATCCCCCTGCCTCTGTCTCCTGAGTGTTGGGATTAAAGGTGCGCACCATTACACCTGTTTTATATATTTTTTGTCGGGGGGGGGAAGGAAGACTGTCTTAGAACTAGCTATGTAGACTATGCTGGTCTTGAACTCACAGAGATCACCTGCCTCTGCTTCCAGAGTGCTAGGATTAAATACATATACCACCATGCCAGACTGTTTATATGTTTTAACCAATTAAATTTTTTTCCTTTTTTTTCTCTGAAAATCATAAACATAGGTACCTAACCTTAAAGTTCAAAGAATTTGGCCAAACAAAAACCAAAATTTTAGATATTATTTTTTACAGGCTACCTATGTTTTAAATTAACTGGTTAATTTTCAAAAAAGGGGAGTGACCACAGACTTTCATAAACAGGCTTGGGATGTGGGTGTCCTTGTATTGGGGTGATGGAGTTTCAGAAGGCACAGAGTCCATTATGAGGACATGTTCCTGCTGCCCATAGCTTATGGTACCAACCTCTAGAGAACTTAGTGGAAGTATCGGTTGTCACTTCCTCATCAATGTAGCTTCTGACCTTTTGGTTCCATGGTTTTGCCTTTTTTAAAATAGAAGAATTTGCCAACATTGAAAATGATGCTCAGGTTGGAGTTACCCAAGCATAGTTGAGAGCAGCTACTCCACTGCCTTTCAGAAAGAAGAAGGGACAGTTCTTCCTGAGGACTCAGAATGGGGTGTTTGTTGCCTGGGAAAATCCCTGTCTTTCTAGTGTGTGTGAACTTTGAAGCTCTGCTGCTTGTCATTGGATCGGTGCTGGCATAGTATAGAACTATTCCATGTCTAATATAACTCTTTCATGTTCTAATCTTCATTTATTTCTCCATCATTCAGTGGATCCGGATTGGTGCCAATATCTCCAACTTCACTTTTGCTCCTAGCACAATTATCTTTCACCTGGGACACGCTGGTAAGTGCCGCAGGCCGCTAATTCCATTTAACCTCCTCTGACATTTTGCCTGCCACGAAAAAGCCCTATTAAGTAGGTCCACAGCGTATTAACTATAATGACTTTAATAGCATAACATTTCCCTCTTCCTCTTGGCCTTTTAGGACAGTTTATATGATGATAAACCTGTTTGGCCCATCAGCTTAGAGCTGCCACTCTATTGGGCCTCATTGTACTGGAGGGGCTATGGCAAACCATTTGCCCTCACTTAATAGCCCTGTTCATTCCCAGATTACTCACTTAGCGTGTCTTTACACTGAGACATCCTCCTGGATGAAGAGCATTTAATACAGTTTCCAAAGGTTCTCTTCTGCACCACATCCATCTCCACGTTTGCTGGCAGCTCTCTCTGGACAGTAATAGAAAACAGTCCCTTCCTCTGTTAGACGCACTCTTCTCATTGTTCTCTGAGGATGTAGATCCTAAACACCCTAAAATTAACAGGCAGTAAATTCCCAGGTCAGCAAGCATTTCCAAGCCTTTGCATCTCACTGGAAAGTTCAGTGTTTTAATTCCTTTGCCTCTCCAAGAAGTCACCATCTCTGCATCCATAGAGCATGGCTACTTCAGTGCTCCATGGGATCTCTTGACATCCAGGAAAATGTGCATCTGAATTTTTCTGAGGACAGGGAGACTGTAACTTTGATCAGATTCTCACAGTGGTCCATGACCTTAAAAATACTTAAGCATCCCTGTGGTAGTTCATCTGTCATCCTGAGCAGATCTGGCAGGGTGACCTTTCTCCCCCACTAAGTTACTGTACTTGAATGACAGCTCTCCTGGGTCAGACTAGGAGCAAGACCTGAATAGAAATGTATTTAGGGCCATGACTTTTCGTGCCAGTGTGCTTTTGTATGTATTTCCTCGTTTGATTCTCGTTATTCAACCCTGATGGGAGTGACTGGGGCAGGAACTACGGTCCATTTGATGGTAAGAGAATATGGTCTCTGAGAACTACAAGCTAGTAAGGCCATAGCCTGTACAAAACCCAGGACTCTTGGTGCCTGGGTCTTACTGAGCCCTTTCCACTGAGCCTTCCCAAGACTCTTTGTTCACATCCTAGCTACCGTGGCAAATCATTCTTGGTATGGTTCTGATGAAAAGTAAATGACTCATTGGTTTATGTCCTGAATATTTTTATTAACAATTTGAAACATAAAATAATCTCAAATGTTATAAAGGCATAGCCCAACATGAAGGGAACAGAAAGTAGACAGGAATGGGCCTGTAGCTCAGAGAGAGGTAAAGTAGCTGATGTCAGATTTTTACCTCTAGATTTCTTGGTAAATAAGGCTGAAAAACAAGAATATTGAGTCATCTACTTTCTGCTGCTGAGATAAAAGGGTTAAACATAAAAACTGCCTAGAAATGCTGACCTTTATGACACAACGGGCCCCGTCCTTCCTCTCTTCCCTGTTGTCGCTGCTTTGTTTAATTGGATGTCCTGACACTTTTTGTAGCGATGCTGGGGCTCATGTATGTCTACTGGACTCAGCTCAACATGTTCCAGACCCTGAAGTACCTGGCTGTCCTGGGCACTGTGACATTTCTGGCAGGCAATCGAATGCTGGCCCAGCAGGCAGTCAAAAGGTAAGGCTAGGGACAGACCAAGCTCCAGGGTGGGATAAGAGCTGTTTATATAGGCACTGACAGCCTAGCTCTGAGACCATAAAGCTATATGGCAGAATGATTGGCATCCTTAGGGGCAAGTCTGACACCTTCATCCAGCCTGTTAGAAAAGCCATAATCAGGTCTTTTAAAGAAGAAAGTAACCTTAGTGACCAGTTGTAGATGTTAAAGCCACATCGTCCTACACATTAGAAAAGGGGGAATAACTGCATTTAAAGTGTGTTAGATACGTGGTGAAAAGCTGTTAACTTGCTGGCTGTGTGAGAATCCTTCTTCTTACCCTGCCCTCCTACTGTGCCTCCAGAGTGGCACCTCTGGGGCTCTGGGTGGTGCCAGAGCTCTTCCTCCCACCCATAGGTTTGTGTTCTTCCCCTCAGCAGTTGTGTAGGCTTGGCGGCAGCTCACACTGCTTCCCAGGAATCAGACAGCCTGAAAGGCAAACAAATGCTCAGACCTTGACATGGTGGCAGCTTGACTTTCAGAACAGAATTGGAGGCAAATTTAAATGTCACATAGGTGTTTCTCATGGATTTGACTTTATTAAAACTTGACTGATTTCAGTCATGCAAAGGCCAGTAAGAAAAGGTCAGAATTGCTTTCACCTTTGAAAGAAATCATTTTTAAACGCACCCTGCTTTCTCCTCTCTGGGATTTATGCTGGCAGAATGGAACTCAGTAGCATGCCCTTAAACAGGCTGCCAGTTAGATCTGTGCTTCAAAAGGGGTGTTATCAAGGAGACCGCTGATGACTGGGCAGGGTTGGATCTCATTGTAAACTTTGGAGTACCTCACTGTAAGCTCCTGTGCAAACATTCCTGACTTCCCTGTGCCAGACTGGGTCCCATCAGAGCTGCCCTCGGTGACCCCGGCTGCTTCTCTCTCTGCCACTGTGCTTTGCATCTAGAAAAGGCCAGGGCTGGGTTGTGTTTCCCAAGCAGAACACTGTTCCCTTGCAACAACCAGTCTGGGCCCCCAAAGAGCAGAAAGCTGGGCTCTGCTAACTTCTTTCTTCTCTGGAAATTGTCCACACGACCAGCAAAGTCATGGGGAGAGCAGTGTGAGGAAACCATTCCGTGTAGAGTCCATGCAGCAGGAGTTCCTGCTGTGAATCCCAACTTGTATGTGCTTGCTGGGAAGAACCATGACTTTCATTAGCGGCCCAGTGGCTCCCCGACCTCTCAGCCCCCTTACAAGTTTGACAGGGTGTGCTGCCTGGGAAGAGGACCAGCCTTGACAGGGGCTCTGGGTGGGTTTACCATGTATGTCCTCAGCTTGTTTCTCTCTCGCTGTCCTTTCTTGATTCTCAAACCCTCTTTCCTTTGGCAGGATCGCTGCAGAGCAGAGCAGTAGATTGGCAAAATATAGGATACTACGGTAAAGATGAAGGGTGGCTCGTCCCAGGAGCAGGCTCCCTTTCCCATCTTGCCCACCTCCTGCATGCTAGTTACTGTCCCGTTTTCAGCCCACTCATTCCCCCCATCATTCCCTACACCAGGCTGAATTCTGAGGCCTTTTTACAACTTGCTGGATGAGGTGACTGAACCAGGGCGATTTCCCCATGGGATTCTAGTAGATATACAATAACCCTGTGTGAGAACAAGAGTCAAGGATAAGACAAGTCTAATTTGGGCTTCTTCATCCACCCAGACTTTGTGGATTCACTAAACAATGGTCCCATGGCAACTCCTGGCACACCTTGTCACTACTTTTAGGCCTTCCCATAAACACTAATCTCTACTTGGCCGAACGACGTGATTTGGTGAGATTCAGTTGTGAGTGACTGATAACCATGGATCAAAGCCAATAGCAGAATCATGCCTGGACCTCAGGGTGTGGCACACACCTGTCCTCTTTCTGAGGATTCTTGTAGAAGAGACAGTGAGAACCGGAGCAAAGGCAGGTGCTGTTTCATGGATCTGCTCCTGTAGATGAGGAAATTATGCTGTTTTAGACTTCTCTCTGGGATGTCACAACTGCTCATCCCCCTCAGTCCAGCACTGTCATGGAGACCCATGGAGCATGGCTGTCACCCAGTAGCACCATCTCCCTCACCTGGAGGTGGGCTGGGTTGGGCCTGTGTGACATAGTTGGCTGACCTCTGCCTTAAATCACAGGTAGGACAGAGCTGTTTTAATTTTCACATCATGTCTCCTTTTATCCCTTACCTTGGAAATAGCTTTTCCTGCCAAAGAGAGGAAGCAGATCCCAGCATACCAAAGTTTTAATCCTCTGAAAATAGGAAAAGTCAATAAAAACAGAGGGTTTAGAGCTTTCTCAATGCAGTATGAGTATAAACTGGGTCACCTTGTCTGCAACACAAAGAGAAAGTGGCATTTTTAGGGGGTTGGGATTTTTTTGTTGTTGTCTTTTGTCCCCTTTCCCCCCAGGTTTAAGCAAGGTATAGTACCAGTCATGGTAGCTTACATCTGTAATCCCAGCATTTGAAAGGCAGAGGCTAGAGGATCAGGAGTTTAGTATCTCCTGGGCTATAGGAGACCCTGTGACTAAATAAATAATGAATAAACAAACAAAAATAAGCATGTCATGCAACTACTGCCTCAGTAAGATAGACCCATTGCAGTCCAAGAGGCTCCCTGTACCTGTGTGGGCTGTCCCTCCCACCATCCTTGTGTCCTGGCCTTCCCCATTCAGTTTTGCCCTAAATTTTAGTTGCTCTGAGGTGTTTGTCTTCAGAACTAGTCCTCTGCAACTTGTTGAGTTCTTTCATTCTTTACTCTGACTTTGAAAACTCTGACCCTCCTGTGGCACAAGTCTGACTGTTAGAGCCTTTGAGACTTGTGGGTACTAGGACCAAGTGTACAGGTTTACCCCCCACCCCCATGGCTTAGTGCTGCCGGCTGGGGTCACATGTTAATTTGAGTGGGTATAATAGATGATCTCAGTTCCTGGCCAAGGTCTAGGGTTGTTAATTGTGCCACCTCATTTCATACCTTTGCTGTCCTTCCAGCGTGGACATTGCCAGGCACACACACTAATGTTAGGAATTTCTGAGCATTGGTAAAGAATTAGTGGCATACACTCTGGTCCTTAGGACCCAACACTGTGCCTGTGTACCCTCCTGGGAACTGCTTTAGCAATTGGTTTGCAGCCTGCCATTCTGTGAGACAGACATAATCTCTCCAGTCCTCACCATGACCCCACTGCCCACCGAGGACATAGTGTCCTGCTCCTGCTTGCCGTGCGCTTGCTGCTGTTAGCTCCTGGTTGCATTCTGCTTGGATTATCAATTTCTTTTCTCGTGCTTCCACAGCTCTGAGAGTCAGGGGAAGGTGGGAAGAAAGTGGCAGAGAGATTCTCATATCATCTGAGAAGTGCACATCCCAGCACTCGGGAGGCTGAGGATTACAAGTTGGGGACCAGCCTGAGCTACGTAACAAGGCCCTACCTCAAAAACAAAACAAACAAAAAATACCCCACCATAACAAACCAACCAACCAGCCTACATACCAAAATAGAAGAAGAAAAGAGAGAGAGAGAGAGAGAGAGAGAGAGAGAGAGAGAGAGAGAG
>LOJH01004181.1:41070-68224 GCA_001685095.1 Ellobius talpinus | reverse complement strand
AACCTGGAGTACGTCACTTGGGGCTCCCTGGTCCATGTGATGATAACTGTGCTTACTGCTTTGGAATCTTTTGGTTAGGCTTTCTATTGTACAAACAATTTCCTAACAGCCCTAGGTGAAGGGTAGTCTGGATTTGTCTTCCGTTTTCCAAGTGGCACTCACAGAATAGCTCTGGGACTCTGGGCCTCAGAGTTCTCCTCTGTAAAATGGAAAGAAGGCTAGAAGGAGTCTTCATACATATTTCACGTATGACAGCACGACACATACATGTCAAGTCACAACTGCTGTTTGGGATGAGACTTCATCTGACGTTATGCCCTTTCTGGCCTTGGGCTTCCCTTTGGGGACACCGAGTCTCTCCCCTGTTGTGTCATTGACAGCATCTTCATAGCCACAAAGCAACTATCATTATTATCACCCAGAGCTTCTTCTACAGACAACTTTCTAGTTATCTTGCTTCCTTTAGTTTGATGAGGCACCATCGTTCCCACTTGAGGAGGCAGCGGAAGCCTGAGTGACTTGTCGCATGACCATAGGACTACGGAAGTTCTTCTGTAGAACTGGCCAAGACTCTTTATACCGCACGGGTGGTGGTGGTGCACACCTTTAATCCCAGCTCTGGGGAGGCAGAGGCAGGCAGATCTCTGTGAGCTCGAGGCCAGCCTGGTCTACAAGAGCTAGTTCCAGGACAGGCTCCAAAGCTACAGAGAAACCCTTTCTAGAAAAACCAAAAAAAAAGAAAAAAAGAAAAGAAAAAAAGACTCTCCATACCACACAGCCGCTCCTAAAGGTGAGGACTGTGCTCCCTGACTCCTACCCTAAGCCTGGATTCTGTTGTGCATGTTCCTGTGTGTTTCTGAAAGTGACTTTGGGTAGATAGCTAAAGGCTCCTGCAAGGGCAGGATAATGCCTGTGGCCCCTGAGGCCTCACTTTGGTTAAACACATGGAGATGCTCATGGGTGTGGCCTTGACTGGAGGAGGAGTCAGGAAGCTTAAGGATCTGTGACTCATTTCCAAAGACCAGGAGTATACCTGTGTGGCCTGGTCCCAGGCTTTAAGATGGGGTCAGGCTGGGCACCAGTTCAGTTAATCCTCTACCCAAGAGCAGGTAGTTCTGCCCAAGCTGTCTCAGAAAGTCAAGACAGGGGAGTGTGACAGGAGGATTGGTAAATGCTGAGCTGCTTAGAGCTTTTGAGGTGGCAGCTGGTAGCAAGGCTGAAGGGAGAGGAGCAGATTAAGCCCAGGCTGGGAGCTGGTTCAGTCCCTGTACTGGGAGTGTATGAAATTCCTCCCCATCATTCACAACTCTGACCCTTCCAGAACCTCTGCCAAATATCTGGGTAGGCTCTAGATCCCAGGTCTCCTTATTCTTCGAAGAAACACAGGCTGAGAAGGAAGAAAGCCAGGATACCAATGATGACTACTGCTTACATGTTCCTACTACATTCCAGACGCTTTACACACCTACTGCGTTCCAGACACTTTACATGTCTACTGCATTCCAAACACTTTACATGCCTACTGTGGTCCAGACACTCTTCACTCAAATGCAGCCTTTCTAAATAGAGGGTACCTGGCCCAGGACATTCAGTTAAGAAACAACGCAGGGTCAGTGAGATGTCTAGGGAGATAAAGAGACGTGCCGTACAAGCCTGGCAATATGAATTCGATCACCAAAACCCATGGCAGGACAGAAACAATTCCACCAAGTTGTCCTCTGACCTCCACACATGTGCCATGGCATGCATGTATATATGCACATACACATCATATACACACATAGAATAACAACAAAGGTCTGGGGCAGGGTGGGGTAAGAAATGGTGGCAAGAAGCAGGAGCCCAGAGTTGTGTGCCAGGTCTGGTCTAGGCCACCTTCTACTTCAGTGATCTCCCAGATTTGTGCAGATCTGGGCCCCAGTTGGAAGCTCAACCCTTCTCCCTACCTGTTCCTTCCAGGGTCGATTCAGCTTCCAACCTGTGTTTATTTACACCATATTCTTGAGTTTGGCCTGAATTATGCTCAATGAAGAAGAGCCTAGTAACCACAGTTCCACCTGGAAGCCTATCTCAGTTTTCCTCCCGGTGAGTTCAAGGCCTGGACCACACTGGGGCTTTGGTGGCATGACCACCAAGTCCTTAACCCTGGTTGTACAAGGTGACTTTCCTGACTCCCACATTGAGCCCAACATCCATGCCTAGAGGAAACTGAGCTGTGTCTGTCGGGAGAGCAGAGGACTCAAAAGGATGCCTTGAGGGCGGGACCCGGAGAAGAGTTGTCAGGCTGGTGACTTGGTGCTTCAGAGAGCAGAGTGGTAAGGGAGGAGACAGCTGCTAAGTTGTTCCCACATCCATCCCAGAGCATCACAGTCAGAAATGTTTGGTGGATAGCCCCGTCCTCCAAACCTCCCTCCAAGGGCTCAAAGGGACAGAAGGAAGAATGGTTCCCTGCTCTTGTGGCCCCTGGGATAGGGGCTGGAAGCAAACAACCTGCATGTGGGGTGTGCTCCTGGGAAGTTGGTTCCTGAGGGCAGAGAGGTTGGTCGCCCTGGACTCACCATCTTCCTTGGTCTGGATATAGAGCACGCTGCTGCGCACACCATCTCCAGCCTGCGTGTAGGCTAGCACCTGGACGCTGTAGTTGGTGAACTTCTCCATGCCCCGCAGCTCCACTCGCTCCCTTGTGGTAGTGACATTCTGCATCTCGCCCCACTCTGTGGAGACAGGCCTTTAGTCATGAGGCTGACCCTGACATGTTCCCTGCCCTCCTCCTAGCCTGGGCTCAGACCTCTATTCTGTAGGGGTGAGGACTAGAGGGTCTTCTGCAAGGCAGCAGATCCATTCCTAGGCCACATCTCTCCTTAAGTGCCAAGTGTGTGCTGGCCTTGAACCCCAGTTGACCTTGTACCAACTTTTGCTTAATGCTCTCTCTTTAAGATACATTCGTCTGTATCTCTCCCTGAAGCATGCACCCTCCTGCTACCCAACTCCCCATTTCCTTAGCCCACTGGGGACCTATCATTCTGGCTCCACTAAGGAGCTTCTTGTAGATCCTAAAGAAATGTTCAGGGAAGGACAGGCATGGTGGTGCATGCCTTTAATCCCAGCCCTCAGGATGCAGAGGAAGGAGGATCTCTGGGACTTTGAACCTAGTTCGGGCTACACTAGCCAGGCTACATAGTAAGATCCTGTCTAAAAAATTAGTTTATGGCAAGTGTCCTTGGAGAAGGCCACAGAAGCAAAAAGAAAAACGAGCAGGGAGGGCTTCTGAGCCCCTGCTGAAACTATATGGAAGACTGGCCTGGGCACAATGCTGGGGACAGACTTTGTAGAACAAGAGACTGGAGATCAACTCCCAGTGTCTCACTGGCAACCAGGTGCAGGCAAAGGGTTCAAGGCACTGGCCAGGTGGCAGTGCAGTGTGTAGGGCCCAGAGGGTGAGAACACCAGGCCCAGATGGGATTCAGAGGCCTCCGTACAGGAAGCAGGGCAGACCTATCTGGGGCACATGGAAAGACCTAGGAAGAGGGCAGCTTCGCTAACAGCCCTGCGGTCTTTGGAGAGCAGAGGTCAATGTCTTCTCTGAGGGCTGGGTTGGAAAGCTTGTTGCCTTGGAAAAAGAGAAAGCAAGTTCTGGAAGGAGCCTTACACTGACACCGTGTAAGGGTCATGTTTGTTTGTTTTTTTGAGACAGGATCTCACAGTGTAGATCTGGCTGCCTCTGTCTCCCGAGTGCAGGGATTAAAGGCAAACACCACCACTGGGTGGCCTGGGATTTCACAAGGTACTTGGGAAACCTTCAGTGTCTGAGCCCTGAGACTGAGGCTTCTAAGCTTCCCTAGGAGAAAATGGATCAGGGATGTCTTTCCAGTAGCATTTAGGTCGGGAGGGGAGGGAGGCAGCAGGAACTTGGAGAGGTGGCTGTGAGCTGCATCCCCAGGTCCTCTGGAAGGGAAGGTGCAGAAGTCTGGGAGGCAGAATGTTTGGAACTAGGCTACAAGCGCATCACAGGCCCTTGTGCTCCACTGAGGTGAGGAAAGCTTCTGTGTGCACAGCTGGGGATGCAGGCCACTGGCTCTGCATCCTACAGAGTTCCTGGTCACTAGAAGGCCTCTGTGTACACCACTGGGCATGAGAGCGATGCATTTGTTGGGGTTCCACAGGCCTGTCTGCATCTGAGGCAAAGAAGGCACCCTGAAGGCATCTCTTCCACTTACCCCCTCTGTCCTCACTCTGTGAATTCTGTCCCACCCCTCACAGTACTTGAGTTGCTGTTCACATTGGACTTACACATCTTACTACCCATCTGGCTCCATCAGTTTGACCAAGGAGCCGCTTCCCTAGGCTCGGATAAGCCTGCTTCCTCTCTCATCCCTCCAGGCCTAGATGATGACAGCTGCCTGCAGGTACTAATCCTGGCCATCCTCTCTCCTCCCGACCCTGCTAAAAGTACCCCCTCAACACACGTGTGTGTGCCACCTGTTCCTTGCCTCATACGGCCATGAAGCCCTAATATCAGCATATCAGAATAGTAAATGTGCCTCAGTAGCCCCAACGACTCCTATGCGGGCTATTGTTTGGGTATGGCTGGTACCTACTGCCCCTCACCAGGGAGGTGACTGTGTGCATGACCTCGACCCTCATCTGGCTCTGGTCCTAGGCTAATAGGGACACAGGCAAGTGGACCCTCACTGTCATATCACACTGCTGTAGCTTCCATATGTGTGCAGAGGGGCCGTGCTTGCCCTTGACATGCTGCTGGAAGCTACTCAGTTCTAACCAAGCCTGGGGCGCATCCCAAGGGATGCAAGCCCATTAGCCTGGACCCAGCCATTAACCCCAGAAGACTCACCCCCATCAACATAGAGTGACCAGAAGATGACCCGGTAGCCTTTGAGGACACCATTGAGGGTGCTTCGTGGGGGCTCCGACCAAGAGATGATAGCCACATCAGAAGTGATGGACAGGGCTCGGACATTCTCTGGGGGTTGGCTGGGCACTGTAGAGGGTAGTGGGAAGCAACAGCTAGTCAGTCAGTCAGGGTATGAATGACAATAAAACATACGTGTCTCATACTGGGCCCAAGTTGCCTGGTCATGGGGATGTAGAGTCAGACAAGCACAGGAACCATCTGACTCAGAGGTCTGGGAGTTGGACTGCCATTCAAATCTTTTCTGATCTCCAGTCTCACCCTACCCCATCTCTTTTGGGGGCAAGATGGCCCTGGTTCTGTTAGATTCTGGAGAAGGGGGATGAACTTGGGCATGGTCCCAGCAACTGCTCAGTAGGCCATGACAGTCAGAGAGTCCACAAGATGAGTGTGGTGGCTTGGGAGACCAATCAAGTTCCAGGGTGGTTGTAACTCAGTATCTAACAGAGGGGAGACGGATCTAAACCCAGGTCTGGCCTGGGGATTTCTGCATTCTGGGGTTAAGCTGAAGGGAAAATGGAAAGGGGAACTCAATGAATCCTGGCTTAGGGTCTGAAAGTTCCCACGGAGATCTCTAAGACTTCTGGGCCCAATACTCCCTGTCCCATCTCTATGTAGGATCATGCCCAAACACCTGGGTGTCCTGAAACCACAGCATGAGGCCAACTTGGGTGACCTATGTGTCCTCGACTCTGAGAGCTCCCTCTGTGACCTCTGAGTCCCCTAACTGTGCAGTGGGAGCAAAGCACTGGAGTTAACTCTGCTAAGAGTTTCAGCAGGCACTTTGTGCCGGCTTCCTAGGAGCCCAGGACAGAGGGAGAGAGTGAGCCCGCTCTGCCGTGAATGGGAGAAAGGAGGCAGAGGCTGGAGGGAAGGTAATTAGATCCCATTGCCCCACAAGAGGCAACTCTAATTTTTATGAGCATTTAAATGATAATACATCATCCTAATGATCCTCTTTGAGAGTGATTATTGTTTCATATTACTTAGGTGTAAAAATATAAGCACCATGTAATTAGGGACCCAGTGTAATAAACTAATACAGATCGCCCGTTCGAACAAAATGAAGGTAATACAATTATGGAAAAGACACTCTTGCTAAGGCAGGGGCCCTTGAATACCCCAGGAGGAGTGCTAATATTGCCAGAAAACGATCAGGATCTGACAGGCTAACGAGGGCCTTAATTAAGTATGAAAAACTGCGGAGCAAATGCACGTGAAAACTTTCTTTCCTGTCTCCTCCTTTGTTTTGAAAAGGATTCCACAGCCTGTGCTGAGCCCTCCCTGGTGGAAACTCTGAGGCCCTCTATGTGAGAGGGAGGCTGTCCTCCCCTGAGGATGAAGGATGGGATTTTAGGGTTGGGCGGGCTGGCCTGGGCTCCAGGTTTGGACAGCTGGTTCAGCAGACCTTCCTGGGGCATGCTGTATCCAATCTTGCTCCTAAGCACAGGGGAAGCAGGTGGACCAGAAAGAGTATGGCCTCAGGATCAGGCTTGGATGTTCATCATGGCTGTGGCTGTTATAGTAGGGGATTAATGGTTGCCAGTTGTGGCTGAGCTTCGTGAATTCTGACCCAGCTGTGGGTACTCCACGGACTACAAGCAGCAGCCCAACCCCCATTGTCATTGTCATCATGGAGTCCCTGCTACACAGAGCTCTAGAGTAGGCAAACACTGAAGGCTTCCAGAGAGTGCGGTGGGAACTCCTGAGCTAGGGCACCACTTGGACCAATACTCCAGCCTGAAAGGTGATAAGCTGTTCCTCAGCCCAGCCAGGCTTGTGGTCAATGTCTTCAGGTAGGGGAGAAACTTGGGGGGCCCAGGGCAGTGTGGCTGTGCTTCTTCAGGCTCTCTGTAACTCTCTGATTTCTGTCAACCCTTCCTTTTCCCCACTCAGATCTGGGATCTACCCCATCCCCAAACTCAGCTGTGTCCTAGCCCAATGAGAAGGGATCTGGGGATGGAAGCAGGATTTGAAAGCCCCAGACAGCTTCTACCTTCAGCCAAGGTTTAGAAAAGTGAGTACAAGCTTCTCCAGTGTTCCTGGCCTAACTCCCCCTCTCAGCACGGGCTGAACTTGCAAAGGGGAAGGGGGAGGAGAGGGCACAGCTAAGCTCAGGGCCTGGCTTGCCAGCGCTGGGCTGCTTGGCTTTCGTAGTGCCGTGCAGCAAGGGCATTGCACCCTCCCTTCCAGGAAAAGTAGACTCAAGACCCAGACAGTTTCCACTCTCAGCCCCTCACTTTCAATTGGGGTGTCAGGAGGAGGCTTTGAAGACTCTTCTGCATCTTCCTATTCTGTTTTCTCAGAGTGTGTGTATGTGACTGATTGCTTGCCTCCTGCTCTGGAGGCATCGAGGCCCTCTGTGCTATCTCAACCTGATAGAGGGTCAGGCCCCAGCTGTCTGTCATCTTTCCTATGTGTGGACAGGATGCATGCTCCTGTTCTCTCCCAGCTCTGGAGAATATGGGCCCCTTCATTCACTATCAGACTGTGGGGGCTTTTCTAGTTACCAGGGTACTAAGATTTATTGATTGAATGATTTTGAGACAGGGCCTCATTATGTATCTCTGGCTGGCCTGGAACTCACTGTGTAGACCAGGATGGCTTTGATTTCACAGCGATTCGCCTGCCTCTGCCTCCTCCGTGTTGGGACTAAAGATGTGTGCCACATCCAGCAGAGTGTTTTTTAAGAGCCAGGCTCTAAATTCTTCTGCCATTTGGCTGTGAGAATTTCTTAATTCTGTAGTCCCTTCTCATGCCCTTAAAACAGACCGGGGACACATTCTAGCCTAGAAATACAAGTGCAGCTTGGCTCTTCTTTCTCTGCTTCTCAAAGGAGAAACTGGGCCCAGAATGAGGGGAAAAGCTTGGTCAGGGGCTAGGGGCCCAGAAGGAAGGAGAGAGATTCAGGGACGGAGAGACATGGATAGACAGAGAGATTAAGAGCATCAGCAAGTGAGAGGCAGGGAGCAACCACAGGGGCTGATGCTGTTTTTGTTGAGTGGACTAAGGCCCCCTTGAGAGCAGTGGGCAAGAGGAGATTGGGTGGCAAGTGTGTTGGTTATTTTTTTGGTCAACTTGTTACAAACTAGAGTCATCTGGGAAGGGGAAACCTCAGTTAAGAAACTGTTTCCACCAGATTGACCTGTAATCAAGTCTTTGGAGTGTTTTCTTGATTAGCAGTTGACATAGGTGGGCCCAGGCCACCATGTGTAGAGCCAGCTCTGGGGTGCTGATCCTGGGCTGCACAAGAAAGCAGGCTGAGTTAGTCATGGAGAGAAAGCCAGGAAGTAGCATTCCCCCGTGGCCTCTGCTTCAGTTCATGATCCTGGGATCCTGCCTTGAGTTCCTGTTCTGACTTCCCTCAGTGATGCAGTGTGATCTGGAAGTGTAAGATGATAAACCCTTTCTCCCTCAAGTTGCTTTTGGCTAATGTTCTATCCACAGCAGTAGAACGCAAACAAGAGCACCCATGAAGCTTGTGTTGCCCACAGGATCAATGTAGATCCAGGTCCTGGGTCTGCCTGAACCGGAATCTGACCCTGTGCTCCCAGCCCTGTCTGCCCTTACCATCCTCCAAGGTGGTGGCATTGATCTCACTGGATGAGGGCCCTGTGCCTGCCCGGTTGAAGGCCTGAACCACCACGCCGTACTGAGCAAACTTCTTGAGGTTATCCAGAGTGTAGACCTCACTGTCCCCAGTGGCCTTCATCTCCACGATGCTGTACTGCCCATTGCTGCCAGGGCTGTTCTCCCGGTAGCCAATCTGGTATCCCCGGATGACGCCATTCTGCAGCTCCTTCTTTGGTGCCTGTGGGTCAGGGGAAGAGCCGAGGATGAAGACACGGTGATATTCTGAGAAGACTTTGTTCTTAAAGCCAAGGACACACCATCAGTTTGTGCCTAGCCCTTTGAAGGCTCCTGTTTCACTTAGATTGAACCTTGAGGTATTTACCATTGCTATCTGGCCCTCTGTGAGCATGACATTGAGATGCCGACCCATCTTCTCACATAGCCCTTTATGCTGTTCTTGACTCTGGTCTCTCTCCTCTGTCATGTCCTTGAGGAGAGGCCCCTTCTTTATGAGACAACCCTTAGCTGTTAGTGGCTTGCTCTGGCCTCTGGTCAGAGGTCTGGTTTTTCCTCCCATGGCTTCTGACATTTTATAGAGTTTACTTCTGTGTTTGGATGTCTGCCCCAGCAGAATCTAATGTCACAAAGATGAGATGTATTGACTCTTTTTACTGTTGTATCTTTGGTCTATAATGGTACCTGTTAGAGTGGGCCCTGAGTACATATTTAGTGTATATATGCATGTATGTATCACTAAACAGGGACATTACTTGTATGCTTAGGGACCTAGAAGAATTGGAACCTCAGTCAAAAGTGATCTGAAGGAGAGAGGTGTAAGCAATGAATTTAAATAAAAGGAGTATCCTGTGATCCCTGTTCATGAACACTGGGATGGTCATTCCTGATAAAAAAAAATGATGTAGAAAAATCAGAACCCTGTTACAGGAATGTCGAGTACAACAGCAGTGCAAGCAATCTGGCTATTTTTCAAGCAGGCAGACATTGAGTTACCATGTGATCCAGGTGGTCATACAAACCTACTTCGGGGTATTTAACTCTTAGGACTGAAAGCAGGGACTCTGTTTCTTGGATATCTGTGTGCACAGCAGCGTTATTCACAAGAGATGAGTGGACCAGTGAGATGTGCCATATCCACACAGTGGAACAGTATGCACCCAGGAAAGGTGAAATGCCTGCATAGGTTATTGAACTGATGAACTCAGACACTGTGCTGTGTGAAACGAGCCAGTCACAAAAGACAGGCACCATAAAGTTCCTGTTACAGAGGGTCCTGGACTAGGTGAATTTGCAGAAAAAGAAAACAGAAGCTTAGCAGGGTGGTGATGGTGCACACCTTTAATCCCAGCACTTGGGAGGCAGAAGCAGGGGGATCTCTGTTAGTTTGAGGCTAGCCTGGTCTACAAGAGTTAGCTCCAGGACAGCTAGGGATGTTACATAGAGAAATCCTGTCTCAGAAAAGAAAGAAAGAAAACAGAAGTTTCTAGGAGCTAAGAGGAGAAATAAGGAGTTCAGTTGAGGTGATGGGCAAGTATTGGAAATGGCTCATGGTGATGGCTACACACCGCCATGAATGTTCTAATTGGCACGGAACTTTATTCTTTTTTCAATTAAAAAATTGTGTGGGGTGTGTTTGTGTAGGTATGTGTATGTGAGGGTGTGCACATGTGTAGAGACATCAGGTTGACGCCCGGTGTCCTCCATCACTCTCTACCTTATTTTTGGGATAGGATCTCTTACTGGCTGTTCTGGCCCTTGCTGTTTTGACTAAACCCAGGACCCTCTGGTCTCTGCTCTGCAGTTGTGGGGCTGCAGATGCATTGGAGCATCAGGCTTTTATATGACTTTGGGGATTTGAGCCTGGGTCTTTGTGCTAACCCAGCAAGCACTTTACCCAGTGAACCACCTCCCCAGTGTCCCGAACAGCACTCTTAAACATAGCTAGAAGGTATAAATTTTATACTAAAAAAAACTCTTGAAGATAAAGACGAACCTAAACAAAGAGTGCTTGACTTCTACCTGGCCCAGATCCTCAAGGAATGGGCTGGGTTGTCCCCAGATTCAGTGGCCAATGGTGGAAGTGTGATGAGGGAGGAGGCCCACAGGCAGCCTGTAGATGAATGGTCAGGGTGCTGGTGGGAATGAAGGACCAACCCCAGAGGGCCAGAAGAACAGAGCAAAGAACGTTCCCCTAGCATGAGTCCAGATTGGGAAATGTTCTCACCCCAGACTCAAGTCCTGATGCAAACTCTGCCACACATAATCACGCACATATACAGCTGTCTTGAGAGAAAACATTGTAACATGAACACCAGTACACGGCAGAATCTTATATGACCCCTACCCCCCCACAAGTGGCTGTGTAATTTATGTCCATAAACACATGTGTAGGTACTATAAACACATGTTCAGATCCTTCAGAATGCACATCCTAATCACCACGCCTGCCCACGGTCAGATGCAATTAGAACCACAAATGGAAGCTGGCTTCTTTAGGGACTGGGCCTGCCCATCTTTAAATTAAGATAGAAAGCCACCTCTGTGCATAAAAAACCAGTTAGAACCAGAGTTTTGAAGACGATGAAGTTAATTTAAAAGCCCACCTTCTATTATACTGAAAAATAGTGAGATAAAAAACAATTAAGTTCGTAAAACAGCCCCACTGTTTCTTTTAACTCAATGAATGTTTTAAATGAATTGCATTTTAAGCTCACTGTTAACTCAATAAAATTAAGTTTTTAATTTAACGTAATTGTTTTGAACTCACTAAATAGGTATGTGCATGTGTGTAATTGACTTGACTTTTTGCTATTGTCCGAATCATCTTCTCGCTGCCCTTGGGCAGTTCTGCAGAAGTAGCCTGCAAGTGGGCGAACCTCTGCAGTTGGGGCTTGTGCATGCTCTCACACACTTAGATACCTGTCGGAGGCACACACTCATCTTCAAGAGCACAATTCACTCATTGGTCACTACATACACTCTGCTACTGCATGGACACACAATCACATCATTGTACAATGCCACACTGCTTTGCACATCCAGGATCATGTGTGCTACCACGGTCTACCCCAGTACATAACACCTAGTGCTGTCTGCATCGTGTTACACACATGCACACTTGACCCAGGGCTGTCTATGGCCAGTTATACATTCTGTATATATAGCCCAGGGCTGTCTATACGACAATAGACACCTATGCACATGACCTAGGGCCATCTATGACATGATATATACTTGTACACAAGGCCACAGCCACATATATTGGCAGAAGCCCTGGGCAAACACTCAGGTACCCTGATGTACATGTATATTTCAAAAATTTATACAAACTTTGACATACCTTCCCTCCTCTCTCTGTCACTCACTTTTTTCTCTTTCCCTCTCTCTCTCTCTCTCTTTTTCATTCCACATCTCCCTCCCTCCCAAACACATACATTCAGGGTTTAAATCAATCTTAACAATATTTCTCTGAAGCATTAAGGAATCAATAGGGCTGATTGCAAATTTATATCCTAAAGCAGGGGTGATCCATCCCACGGAGAGTCTTAAAGTGGACTGACTTATCTTTCAAGCGAATCTTTATTTTTCATTAATCTGTTCTCAGCGTTAAAAAAATCCCCACAAGAAGTCAGTCCCTAAATTTATTGACTTGCTGGCTCATTCTGAAGTTCTAACTTTCTAATCAATTTTATTTTTCAATATGAGACTTTGGAGAAATAAATTTGATTCTAAATTTTTATCGACCTTTGGGTCAGAGCTTTGTAGCAAACACCTGGGTATTTTACGTGGTTCTCGGGCTCCACCTCTGGGCTCCCTCTGAGTAGTCCCAAGAAATGAGTTCAGAATAAGATGCTGACAAGATGAGGTGGAACTGGGCTTTACCTTCAGCTTCTGGAGAAAGCTCCTGAGCCCGGATCTGAATCTAGAGGACTTTTTCTAGGGGGCATGTCTGTGAGGGATTTCTAAGATCAGGTTGATAGAGATGCGAAGACTCAGCCTAAATGTGAGTGGCTCCATTCATGGATGTGGGAGACACATGAAGACGCAGATAGTGAGCTGATCACCAGCCTTCCTCACTCTGTTTGCTGACCGTGGATGTGACCTTCTGTGACTTCCCCCCATGATGGACTGAACCCTCACACTCTGAGCCCAAACCAATTCCTCCATCCTTAGTTGCCGATGTCAAGATATTTTACCACAACAAGAAAAGCAGCTGATACAAGGCACCAGATAGGACATCTTCTGCCATTTCTCTGGGGAGGGAAGAGTCTCGGCTGCTGCTGCTGCCTGAGTGTGTGCACACACATGTGGCCATGGCCATTGTAGGGAAAATGTCTAGGCCCTTCTCACATTCTTCCGTGTTCAAGTTGACCCTCTTGAAGGGCCCAGATAGGGGGCTAATATCACTGGGTTTTCTGGTTAGGAGTTAGAGTGGGAACAGAGCATTAGGAAACTGATTCCCCATGAAGATGAAGCCACTCCAAGGTCCACTGTCAAGACTAAAATGTACCTAGAAGACCAAGGCCAGGTCCAAAGAAGTTCTTTGTCCAATAACTGTTCAGTATACTGCAGTGGAGAGACAGGTCTGGGAGTCCTATCTGTGTGCCTTGGTCTCTGTCTTACTCCTGAGCAACTATAGGCAAATCACCTCAAATCTCGAAATCCTTGGTTTCCTCAGCTGGATGTTGATAAAGATATCATTCAGGGTACTCTCTCTTTTGTCATTTTTGTCATTTCATATTATCACTCATAGGGAGAGAGTTAGATAAGTTTAGCAGGAGCAAGCCCTAGGGGCTGGACGCTGCAGAGTTGCAGGAAGCCATGGAGTCACTGGGTCAGAGTCATGTGGAGGGACAGAGGACAAGGCCAGAGTTCCCGAGAAGTACCCTGACTCTTGGTTCTGCTCATCTCTTGGCTCATCAGTGGAGTCTCCCCTAAGGCATCCTTAAGAGGCAGTTGCCTCCGCTGCCCGAGTTCTCAGCCCCTTAGCATTGGCTGAAGAGCACACTGGTCACTGGCTTTTTCCCTCTGAAGCTTCCCTAAGCCTAGAAGACCAGCTAATGGTTTTCGGTGTTTCTGAAATAATCCTGGGATGGAGAGATGGCTCAGTGTATAAAGGCACTTGCTGCTGAGCTAGATGGTCTGAGCTGTATCCCAAGGACCCAACTGACTCCTGCAAGTTGTTTTCTGACCCTGCTCTCTGCACATGTGTTGTTTAACACCTGAGTGTGCATGCATTGTGTGCAGGGGCACACACACAGATACATACACACATATATAAACACACATACAGACACAGACACATACAAATACATAAACACACATACAGACACACACAGAGACACACACGCAGACACACACATACACACAGGTACATAAACACACATACAGACACAGACACACACACAAATACACAACACACATATAGACACATACAGAGACACACAGACACACACAGACACACACAGACACACACAGATACATAAACACACATACAGAGACACACAGACACACACACATACACACAGATACATAAACACACATACAGAGACACACAGACACACACACAGAGACACACACAGATATATAAACACACATACAGACACACAGAGAGACACACAGACACATACACATACACACACAGATACATAAACACACATACAGACACAGAGACACACAGAGACACACACAGACACACATACACACAGACACACACACATACAGACACAGAGACACACAGAGACACACACAGACACACATACACACAGACACACAGACACACACACACACACACTCACCTCTGACTTTACCCTGATGCTTTTGAAGGAGAACTTTGCACAAAGTCAAACCCACTTCCTACTCTTTTATACCACACTGGGTTTAAGGATGGGTTGGTAAGTGGGCAGAACCACACTGGCACTATCAAGTTCTTCATCTCATCCCTTGCCAGAGGCCAGGGTGAAAGGCAGCAAAGATTGAGAAGGGACCTTCCCTTTACCTTTCTTTCCTCCCACTCTTCAAATACCACTGGATCCAGTGAGAAAATAAGCATGGGTATTGTATGAAGAGAGACTCATGAGCCTGCTGGATAGAGGAGGGGCAGGCAAAATGGCATCTTGCTTACCTTCCAGGTCACTTGGATGCTCTGTGAAGTCACTGGTTGCAAGGTGACATCCATAGGGGGACCATCAGGAGCTGGGTACACAGAAGAAGCAACACTGAGTCACATCTGGTAGAGGAAACAATCCTGTGTCCTCATATCAGCCTGGGGGACTGCTGAGGAGGGAGAAGTAGCTGATCTTCAGAGTAGGATATGGCAATTATTCCTTTATAATCATTTGTAACATTGCACACATATGTCTTTGGCATGTTCCTGCATTGTTTTGTTTCACAATAACACATGTAAGAAAATACATCAATAGAAATCATATTTAAACTTTTATTAAAAATCTTGGGATAGGCCAGGTGGTGGTGGCACACGCTTTTAATCCCAGCACTCGGGAGGCAGAGATAGGAGGATCTCTGTGAGGTTGAGGCCAGCCTGGTCTACAAGAGCTAGTTTCAGAACAGCTAGGTATGCAGAGAAACCCTGTCCCAGAAAACCAAACCAAACCAAAATCCAGGACTAGGTGGATAGCCCAGTCAGGGGTTTGAATTGCAATTCTGAGGACCGAGTTCCATCCCCAGAACCCATGTAAGAAAATCTGAGTGTAGCCAACCTGGAGGACTCCTGAGTGTACACTTGTCACCTCCACTACTAGGCAGGCAGATGCTGGTGGATCCCTGGGCTTGCTGGCCAGCCAGCTTAGTCTGTTTGGTAGATTTCAGGACTGTCCTCTGACCCCTACATACACCCACGTACAAGGACATGTGCACCCTTCCCCCACCTTCCCACACTGTGATAAAGGTCACTGGCCCAGGGAACCCAGACTTCATGTTTTGTAAAGTCAGGGCACCTTTCCCCGCATAGGCTGGAGCCCTGGGAAACAGGGCAGGACCACGGACAGCTCCCTAAAGTCAAGAGGCGAACAAAACGACCATAAAACTATAAAACAAAACAACCCTGCCTTCTCAGAAAAACTCTGACCTCTTATGACGCATAAGATGTATTTCTGTGAATGAACAGCGTTGGTGGAGGCCCTTGATGTCCATGAGTCTCAAGACCATGGGCAGTGGGGGCGGAGGACAGGATAGGTACTCACCAGCCTCTTCTGTGCTGATTGTAAGCTCCTTGCTCGGCTCGCTGCGGCCAATCTTGTTGAAGGAGTACATGCGGATACTGTACACAGATGCTGGGTGCAAGTCCACGATGTTGGCCTGGTTAATGGTTGGGGAAATGTTGCGTGTGGACTGCTTAAAATCCCAGGAATCTGGAAAAGAGACAGCCATTTTGAAGCACACCCTTGCATATTATGAGACCTGTCCCTGACCCAGCCACAAGTATCAGCCACAAGTATCAGCCTATCCCAGTTCCAGCTTGGATGCCAAAGGGGTCCAGTTCACAGCGACAGCAGAGAGCCTTAATAACTTCACGGGGACTCTAGAGGGTCCATTCGAAGGGGCTCCGGCTTGGGAGAAGCCAGACTTTCCTTTGTCTTCACAATGTGTGAGCTAAACTACAGACAGGGTTGGACAGAACATGCTCTATTGTCCCCTGAAGTCATCGCTTGTTTGCTATCCCTGGGGTCTGATGGACAGTGTCTTTTTTATGGTATCTATTGAGACAACCGTGACCTATCTATGGTGACTGTGTTTACCCAGTATCCCTGTGGGGACAGGGAAGCAAGGACTCTTCCCCTCCCTCCTGCTCTCTGCTTTTGTATCTCCCTACCTTGTGCATCTGTGAGATGATCTGAGAGTTCCGTGTGAGATTGTGGGGGGGGGCAAGACCAAGTGTGAGAGTGCGTAGCCCAATCCCACCCTCTTTCCTGTACCAGCAACAGAAAAAGGTGTCAGAGTCTTCAGAATGAGGGACCAACAAAAGGATTAACATGTTCACAATTCAATTCATCCAAGGAGACTGGCAGTCCGTTCCAGGGCTAATGTTTAGCAAAATTGTAGAACATGGAAAATGCCAGATAAATGCAACTCAGGGATCCTGTGCCTGCAGACATTATGCATCTCCAGAGGAGCTTAGCCGTTCATCTGTGCCTGCCGAGTCCCTACTAGGGGACCCTAGAGCAAGATGGAGAGGGGCTGCAGCTATAGTGGTGGCTGAACCAGGACCTTCTCAACCCAGAGGGCTTGACCAGGTGCCCCCTTAACACTTCTGGGAAAAAAGGGTAAAGACCAAGGAAGCAAAGCTCATAGTAGGGCTTTAAAGGGGTTCCCAGGCATGCACAGATATGTTCCCCTGCTCACTCTAATTGTCTGTGCTTAGAGATATATTGCGGCGGGCAATGTCCTGAAGAAAATCTCAATGGAAAAGACGAAGCCACATCTTTAAGGTTCAGCTCCGAAGGCAGGAGAGGAGGCTACGATTGTAGGCAGATTTTAAGAGGCTATTTTTATGCATGTGTGTTTGTGTGCCTATGTGCACCCACATGAGTTCGCATGCATGTGGAGGCCAGAAGACAATCTCAGTGTTCCTCAATCACTTTCCACCATAGTTTTTTTTGAGACATGGGTTTAGATTGAACCTAGAACTTTCTGTTAGGTTAGACTGGTTGGCTCGCAAGCCCCAGAGATCCTCCTGGGTTTCTGTTGTTGCTGTTGTTGCCTCCCTCGATGATGGGTTGCAAGTGCATGCCACTGTGCTTGATATTTTTATGCGGTGTCTGAGGACTGAACTCTGGCCCTCATGTTTGCAAGGCAAGCATGCTACTGAGTGAGCTCTTAAGAAGATACTTAAAGCTTTTATTACATTCAAATAAATAAAGAAATAGGTGAAATGTGTGTGTGTGTGTGCATATAGGCAGGCCTCATGTGCATATGGAAGCTAGAGGACAACTTGCAGGAGGCAGTTTTTTCCACTATGTTGGTTCTAAGGATCAAAAGATCATCGGGCTTGGTACTGCCTTTACTCACTGAGCCAGCCTGCCAACCCCAAATGCATACATACCCACATACATATGTACATATATACACATACATACACACATACATACACACAATAAGACATACATATATGCACATACATACATAGCCTGAATACATCCTAACTCTATCCTTTCAATTCTGGTTAAATGAGATCTTGATGCCTTTAAAGCACAGCTCTCAGCTGCACAGGCTTAGCATCTGTGAAGGGCATTGGCCCAACTCCCATCTGTAGTTTTGCATTTAATTCATCGGTTGCTGGAGCCAAACCAGCAACATGGCAGGCTGTGGATGCTCAGAAACACATTATTTTCCGCTTGTCTTTAAAAACACCCCAGCCACCCAGAGAGTCACTCTGTAGCTGACAGGTGAAGCCAGAATTGCAAATATCAGGCTGTACCTGCCGCAGACACCTCTTTGATTTGGGATGGAACAGACTGGCCATGCGGAGGCAGGTGCTCATGGCTCTGTATGTGGGGCCCTGGGAGCCGGTGCCAGCTCACAAATCACATTGGGCTTGCCTGTGTTTATGGGAGCGGGGGGGGGCATGATCAGAAGTCAGAGCATTCATTTTTGATGAGTGCAGGCAGAGGGAAGAGCGTGTGGGATGTGTCTGAAAACAGGGGCCACAAAGAGGCCCTGACATCGATCAGGCACCTGTGTGGTGCCAGGGGCAGCAGCGGACAGCTTAAAGGCACATTCCTGACTCTGTGCACCTTCCTCTGACGGCGGTGCTGTATCTCCAGTATCACCAAGTCCACTTGGCCTGTGGCTTGTCAGTCTCCCCTTAGCCCTCTCTTGGCTTCACTTGCCAGTCTTCCCTTTGTCCCTTCTTTTCTGAAATGCTCCTCCCCTGGCTGTCTAAGAAAGCTCTTGAATTCTCCTTCCCTCTTGGGTCTGTTTTGGTGTCTTTCTGCAACTGCCGCCTCCTTTCTACCATCCGCGGACACTTTCTTCTGGGCTCCATCCATGCTCCTCTCGCACCATCTCCTCTCACACCCAGGCTTCCCAGGGGCCATTCTTGACTCTCCCCTCTGTCTCCTTTGCTATCAAGTCTGATAGCTTTTATGCCCCATATAGCTCTTGATTATATACGGGTTCTCTCCCCCATATCTCTAACCCAGGTCGTACTATTGTCATCTCTTCTTTGTCTCTCCTAGTCCTTTCTCCAGCCAACTGTGAGTCTCTTGCCCCCTTTTACCTGTTCTGGACCCCACAGCTGTCATTCATTCTGCACATATGGCCGAGCCTCTCTCAAGGGCATGTACTCTACTCTGGCACTGAGATTGTTCCTTCTAAAATGTAAATCTGACCCTGCCACCTCCTCTCATGAAACTCTTCAGTCCTTTTCCCTTGCTACTGGGTAAAGAAGAAGTTCACAGTAGGACCAAGGCTCCATAATCCTAGCTCATGTCCATCGCTCCCCAGACTCATATAGAGCCCTCAGTACAGCCATGCCACAGCATCTCACTTTTGGGGCTTACTGTTCTAGGGGCATTGTTCAAGAAGGTACCCTGTCCCTGAAAACAGAAGCGATGTTTAAGGCTTTGGTCCTCACCCCCACTTTGCAAGTATTGAATTCTCAAAACCTGCTGCTGGCTTTTAGATCAGAGCCACCCTTTTGGACTTTTACTTTGGATTTAGAGTCCCTCTGTATTTTGTCTCTCCCTCCCCTGCCCTCTTCAGCTATCAATCACAGGATGGCAGGGGAGGGGCTGTCCTAGACAGCAGTTCCTTTCCTTCTCTTGTCAGATGTTTGCAGGTAGATTTGACCTTGTGTTCCCACATCAATTTTGATGCTGGTTTAAAACACCTCTCTCCTAATGTAGCCGATTCAGGCTTGGAGGGCTCTCCCAAATTCCCAGGCTTGATCATGGCCATCCCCCTAATGTTAAACAGTTGAACTTGGGGGCCTATTTTCTTCTGTTCCCTCCTCTGCTTTCTGGGAACATTGCACTGGATTTGGTGAATATTGTCTCTTTTAATATTCCCTTTCATATGTGCCTGCCTTGCCCAGATTAACATATTTCATTAAGGGCTCTCTCTTCCTTTCTTCATCAAAGGGTTTATGATGCAAAATATTCTTCTTAAAGCTAAGGAAGTGGATGGGGAGATGGCTGTGCCTTCTGCTCTGAAGGCTGTTTGCTAAAAAGGAGCCTGGGCTTTGGCCATTTTAGGAGTCACTTCACTGCAGAAGGCTCAGGGAAGAAGGAAGAAATGCCTCAAGGGGAACACAAATCTGGTCTGTGTGTCTGATTCTTCTCCTGCATCACAGCTCTGAAGCCCACCCCCTGCATGGTACTCCCCCAGTGACATGGACACTCCCTGGGTCCCAGCAGCAACTGACAATGTCTCAGTACCAGCCGCACCCCAGTTCCTGCAGTATGGCACAGCACGCCAAACCATGTCGACTTCTACCCTGGGGCCAGTACAGCCCCCAAGCTTGCTGGCCCACCAGGTAGTCTTCCGGGCTTTGAAGACTGTCCTCAGAGAAGCCCCGCCCTGCTCTGGGCTAGGTGAACAGAGGCGAATGTGGCATCTGCATCTTTCAGGGTGTGCGGTGCCTTCTGATAGATTTGTGTGGATGGCGCTATTTATCATTCAGCGTTCATGTATTATTACTCTGCTGCCTGGGGCCGGGAAAAGACAGCGTGAACATGATGGCTTAGAAAGGGCAGGCTTGGCAATTTCCCTTGGAAAATTAGCACGATGAGCAACGTGGCAGAAAACCTGGCCAAGGTGCAGGGCACCGTGAGCAGATGGTGGAGACCCAGCTTGGGTGTGGTCTGGGGCAGGAGGCAGGAGGGAGGGAGGGGAAACAAGGCTTTTCTCTGTATGTCACCATGCTCCCTTCATCCTCACAACTTCCCTGAGAATGAAGGATTCCTGTCTCTACTTTGCAAAGGGATACCCAAGGGTTAGGGCTCGTGAGCTTGCCTAGCATCCAAGAGATCCTGGGTTGTTTGGTCCCTAACACACAAAACAAAACAACAAAACAAAAGCAAGAAATCTGTTTTCTGTGTGTGGTGGTGCACACTCATAACCTTAGCATTTGGGAGGTCAAGGCAGGAGGATAACAAGTTTGAGGCTAGCCTGAGCTGTACAGAGAGTTCCGCGACTTTAAGGAAAGGGCTTGTCTCAAAAATCACCCTACCTTTTAAAAAAAATGAAGGGAGATGCTCAAAGTTGCTCAAAAATACTTGCTAAATGCCATAAAACTCTGCTATTTGGTCACTCCAAGTCTGCAGATTTAGGAATGCTTGTCATCTCCCTATTCCACAGGTGCAAAGAGGTGAGATTAGATACAACACACACACACACATGCAATGCTCACAAATGCACATGCTTACACTCATGCACACATGCACATACACACACGCACGCAAATGCACATACAAACATGCCCACTTCCTTTTTCTTTGAGTCATCCTTCTGTTCCCTTGGATACAGTCCTCCATTCTTATGTAATACAGTTAACAGTGAATTGCATTTGATTGGATAGTGATTCTGGAAGTGTCTCTGTGTGTGTGTGTGTGTGTATGTGCATGTAGTTTGTGTTTCCACTCCAAGGGCAACATTCTGCTTCCTAATTCATTCTTTTTTTCTACTCCATGACTTCTGCATAATTCTGGGGGCAGGGAAAAGATTGGCACTTGGTCCATGTGGCTGACTGACAGACACACATATTTTAGCCTGCAAGTCCCATAGGGCTCTAAACTGCCACATAAGGTGTTTGAGTTATAGGGGGAGGGGAACTTACATTTGTCAAGGGCTCTCTCTAGCTTTATGCCAGCTGCTTCTAGAATTCTCCACAATCTTCCCCCATTAGATATTCTTTATTCTGCACCCACTTTCAGAGGCAAGGAAGCTGTGCCTTGCTCACACCCTTTGTCTGTTTCAATGATAAGCTGAAGTTCTCATGGACCTATTGCTCTCAAATGACAGGATGTGCCAGATGCCTATTTGGGGGGTCTCTTTCCCAGGCCTCTGGATTTCTAAGTGTGCAAATTCCTGTGGGAAGGCTCCTGTGAAGCTCAGCTCCAGCTTTCCCTCCCTGTCTACACTTGATGGTACTCCTGTCCTGGTCTGAGCAATGCAGTTTCTCACCCTGTAAGAGAGACAGATAGGATGGGTAGGGAGGTGAGATGTAGACATATTTTAAGAACATGTTTCCTTGGCTGCCTCTCTTCTGTTTCTTCTTCCAGGTAGGTGATGGTCTTGGTGGTCCCCCGCTGAGCAGTGCCTCAGGAAGGGTTTCCATACATTAAAGAGGTTTGTGTGGGGAGCAGGGAATAGGCAAGAGTGCAGTCAGGGAGGAGGGCAGAGCAGGTTACAAGGAACACAGGAGAGGGGAGACAAGATCTTCCAGGCACCCATTACCCACCCCAGATGTGAGCCCAGTAGGGGGATGGAGTGGGGTATCATTGTGTGGAGATGACGTGTGCTTCTGGGAGGCTTGGGCTCAGCATCAGGCAAGGCCTAAATGTGAGACGGACATACTTAGAGTCTTTACCCCTCTGTCTCTTTACTGTCATCACCTGCAGAGCTGCAAGCACCTCTTTGTTCTGCTACTGGATGCCAGGTTTTAGCAGGCATCCATCCCTGTGGTGGTGAGGCTGTGCTATTCAAGCTTCTTGGGAGCTCAGATACAGTAGTTCTACCCAGTGGAAGTTGAGCTTGGAGGCTGTCCTCCCTTCCTTGCTCCAATGCACACCCACAGTCATAGTGCAGTGCCCATGACTGGGGTCTGTGAAGCCTGGGCTGTGCCTTGCCTGGCTCTGCCCTTCTCTCTTCTCTGCAGGTAGTGTGTCCTATCTTAGTCCGCTCGACCTAGCTTAGTGAATCATGCACAAGGGGCCAGGTGGGGGCCTTTTTTGATGACCCTTGACCAAGCTGCAGCCCCTCCTTTGCATTCAGTGTGATCCCTGGGTGTCTATTTGCAGCTAGACTGGAAGTTTCCAAGAGTAGGACTCCTTTGAGTAGAGGCTTGTATAGGAGATGAGGTGACACACCTTGGGTAGGCAGCAACTCCAGAGCACATCAGAGACGCACTCTCCAGTGTCCGCCTTCAGCTCCGTCATCATCACAGGCCTGGGACATGTGTTGCAAGGAATATGGGGGGGGACTGACCAATCAGGAGGCAAGGCTGGTCAGCCAAGTCCAGGTATTGTGCAACATGGGGCAGGAAGGATCTAGATGGTACAACCTGAGAGCTAAACTAGGATTCAGTAGGTGAGCTGGGGTTGGCAGGAGAAGATCAGAAGAGGGAAGAGAAGGCCTGAGGTCCCCAGACTGTTCCTGCCTTTTATTTTTAGTGCTTTAGAGAAACCAGTATAAGTCCTTGGTACCAGATTCTGAAGGTGCAAAAAGGGCCAGAGAAGTCTGGTTTTCTTCTCACTCCTGACCTGGAGTCGTATATTTATCCTCTTGCTCCCTCTGCTTCCTCCTCCTCTTGTACCATTCCCACTGCTTGGCCATGGGGTCCATCAATGGTTTTGCACCTCCTGGGTACCTGGTGTTGACTCTGCCCCACAGTGCCTCACAGTGATGTGGCAGTAGCACAGAGCCTGTTGGCTGCAGAGGAGGGGTTTGGGAGCAGGGACTCAGGGACCCAGTCTCACTGAACTCCAAATCAAGACCATCCAGGTGATGCTGCAAAGCCATGCCACCCCCACAGAGGCAGCCCACAGTCCCGCACTCAGCACCTGTAAATCAGACTACTTTGGAGAACCTTGGTCCAACAGGACGTCTCAGCCTGTACCCTGGCTTCTTAGGCTAGCCACTCTCCCCTCCTTTGGAAGCCACAGATTTCTGTACACTGGAGAGTGCCAATGAGTCTGCCTTAGTTTGGTGCTGCCCCATCAGAGAGGCACAGGCAGGCTGTGTACCACAAGGGGCCACAGTAGGCAAACACTCATCATCTGTCCCAGCACCTACCTGATTTATTCTTGTATTCAATATCAAAGCCGGTGATGATGCTGTTTCCATCAAATCTCTGAGTCCAGCGCAAGTTCATGCTCCGGGCTTTCACCTCTCGGATCTCCAGCTCTGGGGGGTCAGGGGGCTCTGGGCCATGATGAAAGAGGAGCAAAGGTGAGATAGTAGTGGGCAGCTTAGCTGTGGGCCTCTGGGCCCTAGGGCAGGCAGAAGGGCAGGCAGGTAGGAGAATGTACCTTGCACAGTGAGCTGGATCAAGCCCCGGTCCTCCCCATATGAGTTGATAGCATGGCAGCTGAAGAACACGGAGTCCCCACGGTCAGCTGGCTTGAGCTGAGACAGGATGAGCAGGAGCAGAAAATATTCAGAGGGGGACAATCTAGGGGGTGGCTGGGAGGGAGGTTCAGAGGGCCTCTATCAAGGGTTTATCTTCCCAGAAGGTTTGAGATGGGCATATAGAGGAACTCAAGCAAGGAGGAAGGGTCATGAAAGGGCCTTGGTAGGGGTGTCCCCAAGGAGAAGAGAGGAGGCTCAGGAAGCCCAGGCAAGAAAGAGGGGTTGAGAAGCCCACACAACGATGGCTGTGGTGGTCAGAAAGGAGACAGGCTGAGGTTCTGAAGTAGAAATTCCTGGGTGGAGAGGAGCAACGTGTGGGAATGGTAGGTACTTTGTGAGGTACAGGGTAGGGCTCTCAGTCACTCCGTTTGCCTAATGTAGTGAAGTCCCCTGGTCTCGGGACTGAGTACCCACCTTAAGTGTGGAGACCACTTCATCACCATTGTCCTTGGTGGCAATGGCATACCGCATGACTCGGTCTGGGTCGATGACAGTGTCCCCCTTCTCCCAGCGGATGATGATGGGCCGCTCGCCCCGTGCAGTGCAGTTCAGCTCCTTGGCGTGACCCTTGATGGCGATGGTGGTGTTGGGGTGGGAAGTGATCATGGCTGGGACTGGGAAAGAGGAGGTAAGGGGCTGTGAATACCCCAAGACCAGCCTTGGGGAGGTGCCTGTGTGACAGAAGCCCTGGTCCCCACTCTGTCCCATCTCTGCCCAGCTGTCTCAAACCCCAATGCCCCAGTACCATCCACAAATCCTGCCCTGGATGTCCCACCCGCTAGGCTCCACTCTTCACTGCCCAGTTTCAGAGGGTCTCCTCCTAAGGAAGGGCACCCTGCTGCCATACCTGACACTTTCCTCCTTCTCTTACACTTCCAGGACCTTTCCTAGAAGCACCAGCTTTTCATATGCACAGCATAGTTACAAAAACCCCCAGTTATATTGAAATACAGTTATGCAAATATTAAAAACACTAACAAGCAAACTTTGGATATTGTTTATCACACATCAATATGTTTTGCTCTTATTCTTTATGAGATAAGATCTGGCAGCAGGCCTTATAATTACTGTCTTATATTACCATGCTTTTGTAGCAGTGATGAGCACTAATGCTATTTTGAGAGATCTACAATAAATATGACATGACATGAAAATATCTGTGTATTTCTATGGGTGACAGTCACACACACCGTTACTGCTGTGGTTTGTGGCTTCTATTCACAGGAAATGACTAAATCTCAGTTAGAGGCTAACATAAAAAAGATGTGATTTCTCCACACTCAAATCTATTGCCCCATTGAATCAGCTCTGTAGATGTCTGGGGTTTCAGTGGCCCTCAGGTTCAGGATCACACTCTAAGGCCAGGGTCTCTGCTTGTTAGAGTGGCTGAGGTGTGTTTAGCTTGTTCCACAGGAGGTCTGGATAGGGACATTATAATAGACCTTCCAGTAATGCTATTAGGGTTTACCAGATCCTGCCCCATCTGCTGACCATATGGTTTGACCAAGGCATAACCATATTCCTCAACAGTCCTCAGGAGGTCCCCTCCACTCGCCTGGCAAGGAACCTTACCAACACCAGGGCCTCCTCAGGACTTGTGTGTCTTGACCAGAAACAGGGAGGGGAGTTAGCATAGTCTCTGAAGTCTTGGCTCCTGCCCTCTGTGAAACTCAAACCAACATGTGCTGGGCTCTCAGACCACTGTGAGGCACTGTGCTAGACCTTGGGTATAAAGGGCTGCAACACATCCAGTTCTGACCTAGATGGAGGGACTGGGAAGACAGATGTGTTTGTGGGTGACAGGAACAAAGGAGACATCTGAGGAGTGTTCTAGGGATGTAGGAAGGCGTGACACACTTGCCACAAACATTCACTAAGACCTAGCATGTACAGTCTGCTCACACTGTGTTCTGCAGATCAGAGAGAAGCTGGCCTTTGACTGCCATTGGCTTGTCATGCAATGGTGCATAAAGAGACCCTGGTTTCTCTTGTTTCAGAACTTGGTCCACTGTCACAATGTCTGTTCCTTTCCAGTGGCTCCTCTTATTCCCCTGCTCTCTCCAGTGTCCTCCTGGATTGCTGACCATTTCTTGTTTTATTTTCATGTTGTGCATGTATGAGTATCTGTGTGTGTATGTGTCCACATGCGTGAGTGTATGTATGTGAGTGTGTGTGCATGCATGCTTGAGAGTATGTGTGTGAGTGTATGTGAGTATGTGTATGTGTGGGTGTGAGTGTATGTGTGTGAGTGTGTGTGCATGCATGAGAGTATATGTGTGAGTGTATGTGAGTACGTGTGTGTGTGTGTGCGCACGCGTTCACGTGTGCCCATGCAGAGGCCAGAGATTGATGTCAGATGTTGAACCTGGATCTCATTGATTGGGCCAGCCAGTCTGGCCAGCTAATCCTAGGGACCCTCCTGCCTCCAATGGCAGGCATACCACCATGCTCAGTTTTTTAAATGGGTTCTGGGGAATCAAACTCAGGTCTTCTTGCTTGTGCAGCAAGTACTTTACCAACAGAATTATCTCTCCAGCCATGGCCCTTCTTCCAGTTTTAATGACTAGCCCAGACACTGATCATTCCAACAAACTCTCCAGAGACATCTGGCTTTTACAACCAAAGGAGCCTTTGGAGAAAGGAAGGGTGGGCCTGGAGGGATGCAACCTCAGATACCAACTGAGGGTGAAGGGATGATCTGAACAGGTGCAGGAAGGTGGAGGGCAGCATCTGCTCCCTCAGGCTCCCTGAGGTCACACCTCACAGCCAGCTATTTTCACTCAGGCCTCCATGTGCAAGATCTGAGGTGGGGTGGGGGTGGGGCAGCCCTAGCCCCAGGCCCCCTGTACCAATGTCTCAGCACATTCCCTAGTCCCGACTCATCAAATAATGAAGCAGATAAACTTTATAATGCACGACATTACACCAGAGTATACAATAAAATGTGAAAGACAAATAACGAGGTGTAAGTTATAATGAAGAAAAAGCCTGCAGTCAGAGACATCCAAGTATGAATTATTGACTAAGGTTTTACACTCTCAAGGATGTGCGCAGGAATATTTTTCCATCAAAGATTTGCATAATTCACTCGTATAAACCTGGGTGGAATATAGAGTGAGATTTTACATCGACAAGTCGAGCCTTGCACTGCAGATGCCTCCAAGTTTTGCAGGAGGGTGGGAATGCTGGGATGGGGGAGACTCAGCTGCTTCTGCAGTACCCGCAGAGAATGAGCAAGGCCTGAATATGAGCCACTGGGTGGGTCTAGGGCCTGAGGTAGTTAGGGAAGAGGTGATCCTGTGTGTGTGTGTGTGTGTGTGTGTG
>LOJH01004181.1:0-27810 GCA_001685095.1 Ellobius talpinus | reverse complement strand
AGAGAGAGAGAGAGAGAGAGGGAGAGAGAGAGAGAGATAACATTCTGATACTCCCAGAATCTTCCTCACTTCTTTGGACTGGTTCAGTCAACATAGAATATTATTGTCCTCAGAAGTGAGGTGACTCATCTCAAGTCCAGCCTGACATGAACCAGGTCTCCTCCCACACTCTCTACCTTCCAACCTCTGTGCCCTTCACTGCTCTGTCCCCTCGCATCTATGGAAATCCATGTGCCAGAGAGGGAGCCTCACTGGCACAGTGGACTCCAGTGCTGTGGAGAGCTGGGCTTTCCACTGACAGTGAGGAGACTGTCAGCGATGAACTGGCGAGGACAGGTCCAGGGGAGCCGCTCTTCCCCTTGTGGTTCTCCCTGGCTGAGGGATGTAGATTGATTGCCTGGCTTTATTATGGACAAAGTGCTTTTTGATGGTGGGAGGGAGGCTGCTCTTAGCACGGGGATTCCAATGACGGGCGGGCAGAGGCTCCCTCAGCATCGATCTCCTGGCAGGGCTTCCCCGTCTGGATAAAAGCCCAGGGTTGCTCATGGAGGGAACTCTCAGAAGGTGCAGGGTGGACTGCACATGGGTTCTGCAGCTCTCCGTAGCTACCCTAGAGGGACACTGGAAAGAAGGCCATTTCTGGCCACATCTGTGCCCGGTCAGGACCACACTGGCTGCCTGACATACATGAAGGACTGGACACAGGCTGTGCCTTTATAGATAGGGAAAATGTGGTTTAAGGAGGACATCTGTGTCCCATAGTAGTGACATCACAGTTCCCAGAATCACATTTGGCTGATGGACACCAAAACTTCAGTTGTCTTCTCCACCTTCCGAAGTCCATTTCCCGAGCTGGGACCTCAGGAACCCTTGCCCTGATGTGGTTCTCGGGGACCTATGACAAAGGGTCCTAAGCCCACATAGGAGTAAGGCTCACTGGGCATGAATGGCTACTGTGGTACCTAATGGAACCCGGGGACGGAGAGAACAGTGGCTTTAGGGCCGTCCAGGTGGCTCTGGCTAGGGAATTCAGAGGCCATTCCCCGAGGAGTCAGAGTTCCAGAGTTGTGCTGTCCCTAGGCACCTCCACTCGCACTCAGTTGCTGTTATTAAGTCAAGACTGAGGCCTAGAGCACAAGAGACAAAGTGACCTTCCCTAGGTCACACGGTCCTTACTAGACCGGGACTGGGGATCCAGTTTTCCAACCTACACGGTGGACCTGTATCTTCCTTCTGAGTCTGTAAATAGGCTGTACATAGCTGAATATGTACCAAGGAACAGAAGGAGGTTGTTTGATTTAGGCATTGAGATTGAATTACCAGCTGATAATCATCTGAAAAATTACCAGCCCGCTATCAGAACCTGCATCCTTGCCTTGAGACAGGTCAGAGTGTGCCTCTGTTTTGGATAAACCTCCAGGAGGCTCCCAAGCTCACCTCTGAGCAACCTTGCTCTTTCTGAACAGAAAAGCAGCATCCCAGTGGGAGGATGGATAAGCATCAGGGAGAGCCAAGACTGGTCTTGGCGAGCCTAGGCAGGCCTGGAGTAGGGGGTAATACTCACTCTTGACGGTGAGGAACATGGCCTTGCTGATGTCGGTGCCCACACCATTGCTGGCCTGGCAGAGGTAGTAGCCAATGTCCTCTTCCAGGACATGGCGTATCAGCAGGGAGCTGTTGGGCAGGATCTGGATGCGGCCAGTGAGGGGCACTGGGTGATATTGCTGGGGGTTCCCGCTCCCTGAAAGGAGGGGAGGCAGCAGTTAGAGGGGTGTTGGGGTGGGTGTAACCTAGTACCTTAGGAGAGGCCTTATAAAGCCCTCTTGCCCACCTGAGGGCATTTCACAGCAGAGTTACGTCATCTCATAGAAATGGCACCACGCAGCTCCTACTGGACAATGTGAAATACCTCTTGGCCTGGACCTGGCTCTGAGGCACAGAAATGACTGGGGCAGTACCTCAGGCAGAGCCCACTTTGTTATTGAACTCACTGGAGTGAATTTCTTGGTCAACTTGGCAATGGGCCAGGATAAGATTGAGTTCTCATATGACACTTGCCTGGTCACATGCAGTCAGGCCCAGGGAAAGGCCACCTGTCTTCCCCAGGGGGTCTTGGGTACCCCTCCAATCCCAACATCAGTCATGGACAGTCCATCATGTGGTGTCTAGTTGGATACCAATTGTATCCTTGTGATGAGGCTGGGCTGGGAGAGGACCAAGATCTCACACTAGATAAGACCCTAGGATGGGTGGGCCAGGGTGGAGAAAGCAATACAAACTAGCTTTAGGGATGCAGAAGGTCAAGTGGTAGGTATGAGAGGAGCTTTGGGGGCTGTGGATGTTGCTCAGTGGTGGAGGACTTGCCCGTCATGCATGAGGTCCTTGGTTTGATCCTCAGCATCACAAAAAGCAAACTTTTAGGAAATTTGGATTCAGCGTCATGTTGTCCCTCGGCCTGGCGTGGCTGAGAATGACTTCTAGATCATTGGATGCAGGGGTTCACCAAGTTCAGAGTTCACTACTCTCAGGGCTGGAAGTTGCATGGGAGAACAGGTCCCAGGTCCATCCGAGCAACCTTCTGGTCCTCCCCTGCTCCTCTCACAGACTCCACCTGGCTCACCTTTGGCATGCTTCCACATGACCTTTGGAGGTGGATAGCCATCTACTGAGCAGTTGAGCACCCCAGCTTTGCCATAGATGCCATCCTGGTTGTTGGGCTGCACCACAAATCGAGGGGGCACTGTGGAAAGAAGAGGAGCAGGAAGAAAAGGAGGCTGTCAGTTTCTGATGGGTCCCGTAAGTCAGGGGGCCTCTTCTAGCAGAATCAGGCCTTCTTGGATCATTACATTGTTGGGAGCAGACAGCCTGTGAAGCCACAAAAAGATGGAGAGCTCTTGCAAGTACCACAGTGGGAACTCAGAGTCTAGAGTCCAAAATCTGCCTGTGCCCATGGCTGACCAAGTAAGGATGCCCTCCACTCCAGGTCTGAAAGGAAGAGGCTGGAGTATCTCTATCTCTAAGAATCCAGCTAGAACTACCTTACCAAGAGCCTATAATTCCAACTGGAACTCTAGCAAGATGCTCTTGGTCCCCCACCCCTTCTGAGGGCTGGCCTGACCCGCTCACCACGCACGATGAGCTGGCGCTCCCGGCTCACGGTGGCCGCTGCATTGCTGGCGATGCAAGTATAGTTGCCGTTGTGCTTGAGGGAGACGCTGGAGATCTGCAGGGAGCTCATGAATTCCTTGCTCTCGATGGTCACGCCTGAGCCCGAGATGATCACCTGTCCGTCCTTTCTCCAGGTGATGCGGATGGGCATGTCCCCCGAGGACACCACACAGGGGATGTAGAGCAGCTGGCCGATGGAGGCGGGCGGGAACTCGAAGGGTTGGATCAGAGGGGGCACTGGAGGGACAAGGGGATGTTACGGTCAAGTGCCACTCACCCACCCTGGTCACTGTCTGGAGAGGGGAGCGCTCTGACTTTCACTGACCGTGGGGCAGGCCTGGCATCCATCTCCCCAGATCTCTGGATCTTGTCCACCTGTATACCTAGGCCATGGCTCCTGGTCTCTGTTTTAACCTGCCCAACTCTCAGATTGGGCCTTGCGCTTCCCTCATGAGCTTCCTGACCCACTGCTTAGCTTGTGTATAAATTCTCATCTTGGCATCCATCTCATGGCCTTTTGGGGGCCTGTGATAGACAGAGATGAGCTGTACAGGGAGAGGTGAGGGAGGCCTGTGTAGATTCTCTCTCCCCTCTCCATGAGCACTTGCCTAAAGCAGGTATCTCCAGAAGAGATCATCGCATTAACTTGCCCCTCTCCATGGCCATTAGCATGTAGAAACTTTACGTATGCAAAAGAATCTCACTGAATCCTTCTATCAGCCGTGGACCTGGAGCTTGATGGTCCCATTTTACAGATGGAAAGACTGAGGTTCAGAAGCACCATGACTGAGACAGGCTATGGGAGGTGACCTGAAACCTGATCTATCTGCTTTCCAAGTCAAGTCTCTTTTCATTAAGTGGCATAGCTGCCTCTTGAGAAAAACCACAAATGTACACACGGCAGGCTTTTTTGTCTCCCAAGGTGTGCTAAAACAGAAAACGGAAACTGTTCTCTCTCAAGTGGCCACGTGGATGGCTCCTTGGGTAGAACTAACTCTCTGCACCCAGCTGCCCTCATCTTGGGCCCTGGGTGGTGGTGGTGGGGCCTGTCTGCAGCCCCAGTCGCTGTGAGATGGATCCTTCTCTCAGTGCTGGCGAGAGCATCAGCCATTATCTTTATGATAACTCAATTAGGCGGCAGCAACTTCCCCAGCTCATGGGGCGGGGNGGGGGGGGGGAGGAGAGTGAAGGAGACAGACAATTAGCTTAACAAGAATGAGCATGAGTAGATGAGGTCTCCTTTCTGGAGTCGAATAATTAAATTACAAGGCTGCCCACAGTCTCCAGCCTTCTCCCAGGCTCCAGCCCACCCCTCTTTGGAAGCTGGTGATGCTATTCCACCTCAGGCCTGTCCAGAGACACAGCCACAGCAGTGTGCACAGGCAGGCCTTGCAGACACACGGACTTCCAGGGTTCAGAAGGAAGCAGCCAGATGTGTACATAGATCCTCTGGATCTGGGGTGGGGTAAGGTGGTGGTGTTTCTTGACCAAGAGCTTCTGGTCTGGAGGATGTGGCAGTTAGGAGGGGTTACTCCTTCCATGACTCCCATCAGGGGCTCAGCTGGCCTTCAAATGCTACCTCACCCTGCCCTCCACTCCAACTAAGGGGTCTAGCATCATGATTTTCCATGCTTGAGCCTTGCTCAGGGGGCATGCCCTCACCCACCACTATGAGCTCCCCATGCACTAACCAGCATTCACCCATCCAATTCCAGACCTGCTTTGGCTTTGGCCAGGTCCTAGACCTCAGCCAGATATCCTAGGGTTCTGGCCATTGGTCAGATCGATACATCCCTGTTATTGGTGGTGGTGGGGTATTGTCCCTGATCCTGATGGGGTTGTCCCAGGCAAGGACATCTCTATATACATTTCTCTGAAATTCAGGCTTTAACAATGGCCCAATGCCTTTTAGTAAGAGTTCCCAGAGAAACTGCTCTCCTTAGGTCATTGTAAACTCCCTTGCATGTGTGTATGTGTGTGTGAGAGAGAGACAGAGACAGAGACAGAGAGACAGAGAGAGAAAGAGTGGGTCATACCTAGGCCTCTAGGCCTCCTTCTGGGTTTTTGTTTTTTTTTTTTTTTGACACAATTGCTTCAAGAATCCAGTGCAGACCTGACTGCTGCCATATCCCTGAGGCTCGGAGCTAGGATTGTATAATAGGAGCATTACTGCATAAATATTGTAGGTGCCCCATAAATGCTCATTAGATATGTAAATAAGTAATATGCCTGCATATCACTTCTCAGGGTGACCTTATGGGGTCTCCTGTGTGGTGGACCAGGGGTGGGGTAGACATTGAGTAGGGGTCCAGAGAGACTAAGATGAGCCCCAACATCTCTCCCTGTGCTGTCCTGTGACTATGTCCGGAGCTCCTCCTTGGCCCTTCCTAGCTAGGGCCAGGCCTTTTCTGTTGTAGCACTAATACAGCTCTCGGGACAGAGGAACCTCTTGACTGTGAGCAGGGTTTTATGATAGCAGTGAACTCCAGGGGCCAGAGAATAGGACATGTGGCCAAGGCCTGAGTAGTCTGAGTCCATTTTCAGGAGAGGCAGAGCAACAAGGCAGAGAGAGTGATGCTGGGTGAGGAGCTTTTGCTCAGCAGGGGAGACCATCTCTTTCAGTCAGGAAGGATTTACAGAGCGGTGTAAGTTTCTAAGGCAGGTTAATTCATTAACTAGCCAGTTCACGGAATATTTATGAAATGTTTGCCCTGCGAAGGCATTGCCACTGTGTGGACAAGGGAAGCAGAAACCTGCCTAAGCTGTAGATGGAGGGCTTTGGGAGAGGTTAGACACCGTCCTTCATGATTACTGGGCCAGTGTCCCCTAGACAGACACAGGACTCAGCAGAGGCAGGTGTCCTCAGGAAGTGATCACAGCCTCAGGGAGCCCTGGCATTTGGGCTGACACACATGCATACAAAATAACACACATGATGAGGGAAGGGGACCAGGCTCAGCCACAGGACAGAGACCACTGAGGATTGTCCTTCCTTTCTAGTCTGTAGAATGGTGTGGAAGATCGCTTGAGAGGCAGCTGAAAAGCAGCAGCTGGCACCCATGCTGGGGGTTAGTCATACAGGTAGGACGGTCCAAAGCTCCTTGATGTCCTATGTGACATATGACCCTTCAGCTCCTCAGAGGTCGGGCACAACAGTTGCTCTCCGTAACATAGCCACCATAAGTTCTGTCATGCCGCCATGGCAGAAGCTCCGTCATTTACTTGCCTATAGCTCTTTACTGTAAATTGATATAGTCCATCCTAGAGGAAGGACAGATAGACACTCATAAAAGCAGGAAAGCTCGTGAAACTTAGAAGATTCATGAGGCCCTCCCCGAGGTGCTAAAAACTGCCAACAGTTGCGGGGCGGAGTAGACCCCTCCTGCTGAACTTCAAGGGTGCAGCTTTCCTGGTGTGGGTGCTCCTCTAAGTAACCTCTTACTTACCTAATGCTTCTGTAAATAATCCCAATAAACCACCGCTTCACTGAGCTAGACTTGAGTGTAATAATTTCTTTGTCCAGTTAGTACCCCACCTGGGGTGAGCAGAACTTTGCTCATTTCTGCTAAGGAAAAGCCACACAATCCCTCTGCAGACTGTGGAAGGGCCAGGGCTGCTTGGGGCAGGGACTCTGCAGCTCATTCAGACAACCCTCAGAGATAGCCTTGGGGAGAAAAAAAAAAGGATTCCTGGCGGCTGTGTAGGCTGGTTAATCCCAAAATGAGTGCTGTGGGCAAGGGGATTCTCAGTAGTCATGGGATATTTGATAAAACAAAAACAAAAAACACCACATGATTTTTCAGGCTTTGGATTCCCGGAGGGGAAGACCCATCATTTAGCTACATTGTCTCTAAGTTCAGGGTCAGATGCTGTCTGCCATCTTCCCCCATACTCGGGAACCAATTTTTAGGAGTTGGGGGGAGGTCCCTGACCACTTACTTGCTTTAATCAGTGTCAACTGCAGCTCCAAGCTTATGCCCTGTGTCCCTACACTTCTGCAGTAGCTGGCCTGGAGTGTCACCTAGCCAGCGACTTCTTTCCTGGAGCAAGACACCACATCAGTATAGGGGCCAGAGGCCAGAGTCTCGACAAAGATGCAGAAATCGTGGCTGCCATGCAGCATCTGGCTGCCATAAAGCCTTTATAGACACTTGTTTGGAAGTGTCACGCGGTGCTGACCACCAGCCCAGCCCATAAATGCTTTATGGGGGGTCTCTTATCATGTCTTTGAGGCTGAGCCTTTTATTTACTGCACATGCTAGCAGAGTGAGCACTGTGGGAAGGCAGAGCCTCTCTGTCCACACAGCATGGACACAGGAAGATCTATGTCTGGGGCTGGGACAGTTGAAGTCTAGGCTCTGTTGCTCCCTCAAGTGACCATGGGCAATTGGCTTATCACAACCACCTGGCCTCTGCCTCTGAGCCTTGGCTTCTTCCTCTGTAAAATGGAGGGGTTTCAGGTCTGAAGAGACGGCTAAGAGTACTTGCCACACAAACATGAAGATTTGAGAGAGGATCTCAGTAACTGTGGGAGTTGGGGTGGGGAGTCCCGTGTGGTGGTACTTGTCCACAACCTCAGTGCTGTTGTGGGCAGACGGGAAGATCACTGGGCTGTGACCACGAGCTCAGCTCAGGTTCAGCAAGGAGTCCTGTTCTAGGGAAGAAGGTGACAGAGCAGGACACCTGGTGTCCTCTTCCTGCCTCCACACACATGCACAACACCTGTGCCCATACATATAAGAGTATATCACACACACAATGGTGAAGGTAGGCCAATTAATTTCACAGATGTAACCTCGAGTTTTTGGTTTCAATAAATCTATTTTTTTAAAAAAAATAAGCACAATTTACTTCATTTTTTTTTTATCATAACTATCCCTTCTTGGGAAGGCTTTCCCTGGCCACAAGGTCCCCCACCATATGGCCCTCTTATCCAGTCCTGACTTAGATTTAATATTACACATTATACACACCGTCTGTTTACTCCTGGAGGGTGGGGAGTTTTGTGTTTTGAACACAACTGTGTTGGTGAAACAAAACGAGTACCAGGAACACAGTAGGTGCGCGGCCAGCCACCGGGTGAATAAGCCTGGGGTCAATGCTTCCTCACCCTTATCACCTGTGCCACCGTCAGCCCTATCTGTGCCAGAAGGAAGTTGCTTGCTCTATGTTCCCGAGGAAACTTGGCTGCAAGCAGAGCCTTTTCTAGAGGTTGTCATGGTACAACTAGGCAGTTCTCCTCCTGTGGTGCCCCCTGCCTGCGGCTATCGGCAGGGCTTCTTTCAAACCATCTCCACCAAGAGCAGGCATTTGGGTGGGTGGGTCGCCTAAGTCTTCAGATGATAGAGCCTCCCATCCCCAGCCACTTGTGGGCGTGGGAGAGGGCTTCCCACAGGAGCCTCCTCCAGCTATGGCTGAAGCTATGCACTAAGTAGATAAGGACATATGTGTGTGAGTCTGGAGTAGGAGCATTTGAGGAGAAGAGTGTCTGTGTGGGGGCGAGTCCCCTCTTCTGCTAGCTTGCTCTATGGGGACTCGGTGTGTCCTCAGTCCAGTCAGAGTATGCCTCCTGCCTTCACTCTTCCTGCAGGGGCTACTGGAGATGCAGAGGAGGGGATGGAGACATGTCCCCACAGAGCCATGCCAAGAGGTCCTGGTTGTAGGCCCTGCTCCTGGTTAATAAAACATTCGGTCTTTGTACAGAAAGACCTTTTCATGATACCTTATTTTTTAGGTACAGAGGCCACAAAAGTCACCATCTAGGCTGGATCTGTGTGCACTACTTTTAGCAACCTGCCAGGGATCTTTCCAGAAGTTCAGAGACAAGGGCTGCCTCCTGGAGACTGGTTCCCCTTGCCTTTCGGTGCTGTGCGTACCAAGCCCAGGAAGTTCTCCTCATCCCCCTCCCTCTTCTGCTCCTCCTGCCTCACTGTGCCTGGCAGGGGCTCTTGAGCAATGTTTCATAGAACCACCCACAGCTGCCTTTCACGGGCCAGGGATGTTGTGTTGCAGGAGGAAGCATTTGTGCACACAAAACTGCTCCCATGCGTGTACATGAATCTGCCCCAGAATGAGTGGGCTGGTGTGCTACTTTTGGCCCTTGATTGTGCATGTAGTTTGTACATGTGTGTGCATACCCCACACATCTCTTCACACATGCGTGTTTGCATGTCGGGTATGTTCTGATCTTGGCTCACTGATTGAAAATTTCATTAGCAGACAAGCAGTCCCCAGAAGGACTGGAGTCAGCAGTTACTTTTCCAGCTCACAAAGCAGCATGGATTTGGCTGCACCTGGTCCACCAGTCTTGGCCCCACAGAGAAGCCGGTATTGGGGAGGGGCCTTGACATACTATTGCAGGCTTCCAGGGCCCACCCTTTCCTGTTCTCTGTCCCAATCTGATACCCCAACATGGTGCACTTTCCAATGTCCAGTAGCCATGGGGTTTGGAGTGTTACCCCTGCCTCCACTCCTTCCTCCCTGGAGTCAGGGCCCCTTGCCATACCCAGGGGCACCTCCTCCTCCCCCCCTCCTTGGGGAGCTCTTGGAAGAGCACAGCCGCTAATCAAGCAGCGTGATCATAATCAGCTTTGATGGGCTCTTCTGCAAAAGTGCATTCTAATGAGTTGGGGGAGCTGAGCCGAGAGGGTGGGGGTGGAGGAACCAAGCTTTCAGAGTGGTGGGGGAACTGGCTTCCAGGCCCTTATAGGAGTGGCTGGTCTGGAGAGGAAACAGGGGCTCTTACCCCTCCTGTGGTTGCATATTGGCAGTTTTTTTCAGACCCTGATGAGGGGAAGCACGAAGGTTTGCACACAAGCCTGTATTATACACAGACAGACACACAGAAATACACACAGATAGACACAGTCAGATACACACAAATAGACACACAGACATAGGTACTCAGACAGAAATACAGACACAAACATAGATCCACACATTCACAGACAGACAGACAGTTGTGTACACACAGATGTACAGACACAGACAGACACACAGACAGAGACATAAACATATAGATAAACAGTCAGACAGACCTATAGATACAGAGGCACATACAATACAGATACACAGAGACAGACACACAGGCACATACAATACAGATATACAGAGAAAGACACACAGGCACACACAATACAGATACACACACACAGAGTCACGTGCTCATGTACTCTCCGCCCCCTCCTTGGGCTGGGAGACATTGTCACGCTGTACTATCTCTATAGGCCCAGTGAGTCGCTGAGCCTGAATGCATCAGATTCAATTCATTAGGACTGATCGCTCCCTGAATGGGGCTGAATAATTGATGAGCAGAGAGCAGCTTTCAGGATGTTCTGAGTACTCTGAGGCTTGCTGGAGCCTTGTTATTATTATTGTTTTTTTTCTTTTAGCTGACAAACCCGGCCAAATGCTTGCTGGAGCATTGGGCACAGGGAGCAGAACAGAGGTTAGATGTTTTAATATGTGATGTTTACACTGTACGCTCTCGGCCCATTGCTTATAACGGAAATGGATACAGGTTTCTGTGATGCCCAGTGGGGTGGAAGCAGGGCAAGCGGAGCTGTGCCACATCATTACCAAGTTCATTTCCTCAGGTATGGAATGGGGTTGCGGTGCTAGCGCGTGGGCCCAGGGGCTGCCCGGAGAGGGCATTAGGTAGGGAACACCCTGGCATTGCGGCAGCCTGAAGCAAGGGCATGGCACAGCTAATGTGTACCCAAGCTCTCTTTCTCAGGCCTGAAAGAACCACAAAGCCCCCTGTTCTTGGAGCTCACAGTGTGGCTTCCCGTAAGTTACTCCAACCCAGACTGATGTCTCAGATTCGGTTCAACAAACACGGACTGTCTGGCGCTGTGACAGGTGGCAGGGTGGGTACACAGGATGCATGTGACCCAGCCCCGAGAACGGCTCAGGGAGTCAGATGACAAAAAGATAAGAAGCACAGGGAGGAGGGCTTCCTCCACCTCTTGCTGCGACTGTCGGGTTCCTGGGCCTTCCATCTGCGAGGTCATTGTCATCACACATTGAGGGGCCACCATCAAATACAGCATGTGTTTCCCCAAACACTTTCCCTCCATACAGCCCTTCCCCTGGGCATGTGCAATGCTGCTTTCAGTGTCAGAGCTGAAAAGACTCCAGGTCCAAGACCTTCAAGGGCTCCCCATGTATTGGGCCTTCTTGGTCCTAGGCTGTGTTCTTTCTTCCTCCCCTGGACCCTGGCCTCTGCCTTGCTTTCCCTTCCTGGTTAATTGTCCCTCCCTCTCTTCTCTACTGGGTATGGGGAAGAGGTCTTTCCAGCTTCCCCTGTTTCTCCCGAGGGAATGATATCTGCAGAAGGGATGCCCCGAAGTTACAGGGGCCCCTCCTTGGTCTCAAGGTCATTGGCTTCCTCTGTGGCCCTCCAAACACCACAGGTCGCCTCAGTTCTTGAGGTGGAAGCTGGAGCCGATTCTAGGTTCCCAGACTGTCCTCCTCAGGCCTGCATCCTCTTCTGGTATTTCCTGGTTAGGTCTAGCAGAATCCACTTCCTCTGTCCCTAGAATTCACAGGACCTTCATCCCAGGCACTCTCTAGATAACTGCCATGCCTGTGGATCCCAAAGGATGTATTTGGGGTTCCCATAACTTACACCATTCCAGAGCCAAGGGAGCAGAAGCCTCTGAATCGTTCCTTTAAAATCAAGGTACCTGAAGACTTAGGGGATGGCCTCTGAGGGGGTACTGTAGACACATAGCACCCACCCAGATCCCTGCTCCAGTTACCCATCAGGTGAACAAGAGAGCTTTGAGTAGGTTGGTGACTGAGCTCCAGGTCTCAGAGAGCTAGCAGATAGTCTTTCCCCATGTCACCACGGAGGCTGGAAGTGTTCATGCTGGGCCCAGGATGGAGCCAGAGTGGTTAGTGTGTTTCCTCTACACTGGTCTCCTGCTGCTGCTCTCCAGGGTGGCCCTACTGAGTATCTTGTGGCTCTTTCCTGACATCAGTCACCCGGGGTAGGCCATCATCCCTTAGCTGAACCCTTGCCCAGAAAACATGCAGCCTTCCCTTGTCTACAACTGAGCTTTCAAGTCCCTGGGGTCAGTGCTGTTTTTTTTTTTTCTTCCTGCAGCTTTTAGCCTTGTAACCATCACCTTTCTCCCAAAGGTCAAGCCTGTTTGGCCTTCCTTGGGCTTCTACTCACTGGCGATTGCCTTCTGCTGAACACCTACACCAACAACCCCGGGAGGCAGGCAGGCAACGAATCCAGGCGGGGAGGGCCTTACCTTTGACGGCAACATGGACGCTCTGGCTGATGGAAAGCTGCGGCTGGATAAGAACACTGCACAGGTACTCGCCCTCATCCATGCCTTTCTGCACGTCGGTCAGCTTGAGGGTCCCGTTCTCAAACACCACCTGGCGGTGGTTATCCGGCAGCAGCAGGGCGTCCTTGTACCATTTGATGGAATAGTAGGGGTAGCCGATGACCCTGCAGTTGATGAGTGTGTCCCGCCCAGCAACGGCGGTGATGTTCCTCATTGCCCGGATGCTGGGGGGTCCTGGGGAGTGTGGGGGAAAATGGAGAGGAGGGGCAGGTGGCGCCATGAGCCAGTGCCATTTTGTGGTGGGGCTCTTCTCTCTTGCTTGGTCCCTGAGCCTTCCCCTGGGGGTAGAAACTGGGTGAGGGCAGAGGGAGGACTCTCTCTCAGTTAAGTTCAGAGACTGACAGGATTGGGGTCACCCATGTGACCCCAGAGCTCACTGTTGTCATTGTGAAATAGTTGCAAACAGGCATGAGCCACACATATTTATTACAAGAATCCAGTCCCTTATGGGACTGGATGAAGCCAATCCACAGCCGCTACAGGGAACCACCAGGACTGGGCCAGGTGAATCCTTATTTAGGGAGAAACTAGGATTGGGGTGTCAATAGTAAAGTAGAGACCTCATGCCTTTTCTCTGCCTACTCACACTGCATTCGTACCCCAAATAACCTCCCATTTAGTAATAAACTATCCAAAAGGCAGCAAGAAGGTCTTGGCCATATGAACCCACATGTTTCTTCCAATCAGGGGAATTGTGTTGGGGGTACCTGAGAAAGGGCTACAAATCTGGGTTCTGACCACATTGGCTGGGGGTGGGAGCATCCTCATCTGACTGGCAGGTAGCCTTGTGGGAGTGGGAGAAGGAAGCATAGAGGTCACCATGAAGGGACAGTACTGAAGAGCATTGGGAAACTCTGGGACAGAACTAGAGAGGACAGAAGTAGAAAGTCTCCCAGGGCTCTGGATCTGTTCCTGCTCCAATGCAGACAGGGATACAGTGGCTTGGCTGAATGATGGCCTCAGACTTGTTACGTGAGACAGGAGAGCTGGAATAACTGAGTTTAGAATGATCTCCATTTGCACCCCCTTCCCTGCCTCAGGTGAACTGGCAGCACCCCTGTATGGGCGTCCATTATGAGAGTTTCCCTTTCCTCTCGCCCTTGGGTTAGATGTCACTGATAGGGTCCAGAGAGGACCAGTTGGACTGAGAGGGCTAAGGGCATCAGAGGAGACGGCTCTCACCATGTGAACTTAGAGAACTGCAGGAAGGGGTGGCTGGCACCCTGGGGACTCTTCTACTCCTCCATATTGCCTATCTCTGGGAGTCACCCAACTCCAGCCTCAGTTTCAATCTTCTCCTCCTGAAGGCTTGAGCCTCATACTTGAGAACGTGATCTCCATGTCCCTGGCTGTCTACAGCCCCTGGAGCAGGCCTGGCTCTGTGGAGCATGCTGGGAGTTCACTAGTATTAAGGTTGAGTATGCACTACTTCTATCTGTTTTTGCCCTTTCAAGACCCTGCTGGGGGCTGGCAGATGCTAGCAGGTGCACAGAGCACTGGGGGCCCAGAGTGATTTGATGGGGTGGATAGAATGGTCAGGCTGGATCGTGGGAGTGAAGCAGGGGAGGAGAATGGGGTGGACTCTACCAGACACACACTCACACACAAGAATGGTTGATGGGATTGTGGTGGACAGGTGAGAGAGAGAAAGAGAGAGAGAGAGAGAGAGAGAGAGAGAAGAGAAAGGAGAGAGAAACCTCTACTAAAATCAAAATGACAATTATTAAGAAGCACACAAGAATGATGGTGACTACAAAGATGGCAAAGGAACTCAAAAGCCTATTCTGATATTTAAATGTGGACAGGCACCTCTTACGTTTATTCGCGCCTGATATTCAGCACTGCCCACCGAGTTCCGCGCTGTGCACCGGTACACGCCCCCATCCCGGATCTGGGGGCCCGTGACGTTCATGTGGCTGATAGTAGTGCCGTCGGACATGGTGTACTGGTTGGTGCGGTGGCTTCCATCCCGCACGATGGGCTCGTCGTCCAGGGCCCAGGTGACCGTGGGGGGCGGGGCGCCCTTGGCAGCACACATCAGTGAGAACTGCTCCCCGGGGTTGACCACCTTCTCGCTGAAGGATGAGACGATGCGGGGCGTGCCGTCTGCAGGGAGCGAGGAGCCCCCTTCAGGGTCACGAGTCACAGAGAGACTAACCCCCCAGGCTACCCACCCAGCGGCTGGGAGGAGGCAAAGTGGCAGCCAGGATAAAGACAAAAGGCTGTCACGTGTGGGTTTGTGCCATACACGAACCCACGAGGTGCAGTTACTACCATGGGGTGAGAGGCAAGAATTATGTCTTTGAGCAGGTTGCTTCATTGGTGGGTGATGGGAATAGCAGTGTTGACAATTACTCCCACTTCTTCTGGACATGGTGAAGAGTAGATTAATTACTACATTCAAGATGCTCTTCTATTCATTAACAAAGACTGCAAGGTTCAGAAGGCACTGTGCATGAAGGCATGTGTGGGTGGAGTCTGCGTGCAGTCTTTGTACTTGACCATGCCAAGGACGGGAAGTAGTAGTGACATTTAGCCATATTAACAAAAGACTTTGTTTGAGGTTTAAAATGCAAGTTTCCCAGATATAGTTGAGGTGATGGGAGTCTGGCACCAGCCTTAAGCCTTGGCTAGCCACATAATCTAGGATGAGGCAATTAATTTCACGTACCCCCTTCCTACTGTGGAATGTGGGGGTGGAGTTCCCACCCTGATCATCCTTCCCCACAGGATTTGTGTCAGGGATTAAAAAGACATTAAGCACACGGTACACCCATGAATATGTATGCTTACGTATGTCAATTTAAAATTAAAAACTATGTCTGGAGGAGTTGTGCTTACAGGCAGTTTCAGCCCTCGGAAGGCTGGCCTGGAGGATTGCCACCAGTTCAAGACCAGCCTGGTCTACATAGTGAGACCTTGTCTGGGGGGGGGGAGAAATAAACAAACAACCAAATTAAAAAGATAAGATAATAAAAGTAGATGTTAAAAATAAATAAACAAATAAATAAATAGCAGGGCAGATGTCATAGTGTTATTGATACTCTTCAATGTTACACATCAAAATGCCAATGTTTACCAGAGACCTGGCCAGCCTGCCAGCCCTGTCCCTACCTTTGGGTGGAAGAGACACTTATCTAGAACTGGGGAGAACCTGATGCTTTCCTGGGCTTGGGAGGATGTGGCAGAGTCATGTGGCCATTGGCCCTTCCTTCTCCCTTCTTCCCTCTCTGTGCTGGCCCTACCTTTCTGCTTTCCACCCCCAGCTTCATTTACCAAGTCTCTGCTCTCCAGGACCACCTTCTCAGGTGCCAGAATTCTACCGAAGGCAAAAGATTGGCCCCTCCAAGTGAAAAAATGAGCTAGCTAGTGGGGTGCTCCTAAGTGGGAGGCCCCTGAGATGATGGATATCCATTTCAAGGGAGCCTGCACTGGGATGGCATATTTGCTGGGAAGAGTGGTGAGGGGCTGCTGAGCAAGCATTGGGGGCTTGTTGTGCACAGCCCTGTGGGCAGGGGGAGGCACAAGGTCTTAGGTTCAGTATTTAGTGGCTGCCCAGCTACGAGGCCCCAAAGGCCCTGCAGTGAGACCAGGGAAGAACCACCCTTGAAGGCCTGAGGTTGGCATATTCATTAAGACAGAAGTGGTGTGTGTCTGTTGCTGTGTGTGGCTTTTTGTAGCAAAAAGGATTAGCTAGGGACGCACTAAACCTAACTTGTTGGAAGGTGGGGTTCCTACCAGCCCTGAAGGTCCCTTTGCAGTAACGAGCAAGAGGCATCTCCTCTGTGGCCTCAGCCTGGTGCTGGGGTTCATGGCTGGGTGAGTGGAGTGTAAACTTGATCTGGGTCTAGTTTTTGGCCAAGCACCTTGCACTGTGCACAGTGTGGACAAGCATGCACAGAGGTGCCGTGTGAGGGACCCTGGGTGGTGGCAGCTGTAAGAGGAGAGAGAACAGGATGGAAACGGAGACCCATGCTTAGAAACAGCCTGATGAGAAGAGGCCTCAGGTTGGAAAGGATTCCAAAGTTCATAGTCTCTGGAAAAACCAGAACCTCCAAGACTAAAGAAATCCCTCTACTAAGAAAGCGCTAGTAACTGTTGAGGGCAAAAGTAGTATATAATAGTATTGTTAAAAACCCTTGTTCACCAGAGATGTGGCCAAAGCCTCGACTTCCTCAACTTCAAAATAGGGTACACTAAAAAGGACCTCCACACAGGGCTCTTGCAAACCTAATATGAAGGCATGGTGTCTGCCACGTGTGCACTGAGCGCTTGACAGAAGCCTCCCAGCACGGGCAACACCTCTCAGGAACTCCAGCCCCACTCTGCCCTTCTACACCCACCCACTCACCTTCCAGCACAATGATGGCAAAGTCCTGGGCTGTCTGGGCCTTGCGGGTGGCAAAGCACTGGTAGGCTCCCGAGTGGCTCTTCTGAGCCGAGGAGATAAGCAGAGTTTCATTGCTGAGCCCGCGGATGGAGATGGCCTCCCCCGGCAGCACCAGTTCAGTGTTGCGGTACCAGCGGATGGTGAACTCTGGGGAGCCTGTGAGGGCGCAGGACAGGATGACCGTGCTACCGATGCCCGTCTTCAGCTTCTTTGGTGTCAGGGTCACATGAAGGGGGTCTGAGTGGCCAGGTTGGGAAGATGTGAAGACGTCAAGGGAGGTGGGAGGAGAGGAGAGGGATACAGAGAGTTTACTGTGATGGCATGTGCCTGGACCGACAGAGGTCAGAGCCCAGTTCTGCAAACATACCCTTGTGAGATTTGGGACTAGGAAATCCTCTGCTCTGGGCCTCAGTTTACCTATGAGGCATGTGTTGATACAAGCCAGGATTTTCTGCTGAAAGTCTTGTTCAGATGACCTCTACTTCCCTAAGGTGGCTCCCTCCAATTAGGTAGAGCTTCACGGGCCCCCTTAGCTCACCCAGAAACCTGGGACCTGGATTTACACGGTGGGCATCCAGAAACCAGAAGGCACTCTCCTTCCTGCCAGCTGCCTCTTGCCCCCATGCAGGCCACCAGCCTTGCTTGCTGCTAGCTTTCTGCCAGCTGCCTCTCGCTCCCATGCAGGCCACCAGCCCTGCTTTCTGCTAGCTGGATATCCTTCGCATGCATCTGGGGCTCCATCACCTCCTTTCCCCTTACCCATCATCATCTTTGATGTAGTCTTTTCCTGCTCAGCACGTTCATGGATCCCCCAAACTCAGCATGGAATCCAAAGCCCTCAGAGGCCCAAGGTACCTGCCCCCATTTGCTGTCACTAAGGTTACACATCTAGGACATCAGTGACCTGTATGTGGCATTCCCTGGAATGGTTTGGTTGCAAAATCTAAGCTCTAGGCCTAGAATGCTCTGCCTAATTCCCGCTGACCTCTGGTCACTTCTTCTAGTGAATCTTCCTGGATTTCACCTCTCCTCCCACTTTAAGTCCCTCTCCACCACCAGGGAATAATCAATGCCATACCCAGCAATCTGTCTAGAATTACCCTTTTTCTTATTCCTTGGATGGTGGGCCACCTGGAAGCAAAGGCATCCTGGGCATTATGTCCCCACCAAGACCCGGACTATGAGTATCATTGACTGGATGGATGGTGGACTGGCGACAGCCCCAAGTAGGCTTCCCTCATTGATTTTCGCTCCTGAGTGCTCCTGTGCAGGAGTTCAGGCTTCAAGAGTGTAGGAAGCTGGGGACCTTTTAGGAGGGAATATTAGGCCTACGGGGATGAGAGAAGGTTGTACCACTTCCTCTTGAACCTGAGCCTCCAGCAAGCCTGTGTGTGTGTGTGTGTGTGTGTGTGTGCACTGTGGGTGTGAACATGTGGACAGTGTGGAGGTGGTGGCCTGTAGTTGACCTGAGGATTGTGGAATAGTGTGGGGAAGTGTGTATTGCTACAGTTGTGTGGACCCCACAACTATATGGGAATTAGGGGAAATGAGTGTGTGGATTTTGGATGCTCATGCCTGTGATTGTGAATGCACCTGCTTACTGATGTGTAATGGGGCAGGTGTGAACACCACAACTTCGCCTACAGTCATCATGCTGATATTTTAAGGGCTTGTAATAGGTGTGACCTCCTGACTTATTTTTTCTCGCTCTCCTCTCTCTTTGTGCGTGTGCACGCATGCGTTATTTTGACTTTTGAGACAGGATGTGACATAGCTTGTAAGCTTGCCTAGCCTCGAGCTCCTAATCCTCCTCACAGGTAGGCACCTGGATTAGATGAGACACTTTGGACAGCGTTGAGAACAAGAGGGGAGGTACTGTTACGATCCTTCTACCCGTCCAGGGCTTGCTCGTGAACAATGATTCCCTAGTTTCCTTTTCTAAGCGTTTGCCTCCTCGCTGCCCTGGAGAAGTTCTTGGGAGGTCTTTCTGTGCTAGTGTCACTGTGACTCCATGTAGGGGACAACCTCCACTCTACGTTACGGGTAAATGCACATGAACTGTTAAGGCTTTCTGGGCTGTGGGAGGGTGTTGAGCCCTGACTTGGCTAGGGAGTCAGAGGCGAGGCTGGAAGGCCAGCAGGAACTCTGCAGTGTCTGTGGCACACCTGAGGGTCTCATGAGAAGGTGGCCAACTTTTATGGCATCGTGGACTCTGCTGAGGATGGAGTAGAGTCACCCTAGGTAGCTCTTGTCTTGTCAAGCTGAAATGGCCTCAGGGAACTGTCAAGCTGTTGAGTACAATGTTCAAAGGCTCAGGCTAATGCTGCCTGACACCTAAGGGGTCCTCAGGGGTCCCAGATCCCAGCCCCTTGGCCTCCTGGCTGCCAGAAAACTCGGGATATTAGAGCTCAAAGGAGCCTCTGCATCTTATGGATAGGGGCCAGGTGAAGAGTCAGAATGGATGGCGCTGAGAGAAGACCTAGGGCACATCCATGGCATCAGCTCCCCTGCCTTCACTGCCTCTGCCTGCCTTCTGGGGCTCATAAAAGAAGTCTACAAGGCCTTCCTGCTTTCCATAGATCCCTGGACCCCAGGGCTCTATGCCAAGAAGAACAGGGATGAACCAAACTCCATATCATGGCAGCTCCAGGTACAGCCTACGTGGCCGCCTCTGCTCAGTGTCTGGTCTGATGGATCAGGACCTTTGTCCATTATTCTTAACATCTTGGACTGTCACCCTAGATGGAGACACAGTCCCACCTTGTAGGCTAACATCAATATTGACTCCCTTAGCCAGAGACAGTCTTCCCCTAACAAGCCCAGGAGATCTCCTTTTTCACAAACTCCCCATAAGACCCCCCTAGCCTGCTTGATTCCTGTCACAGGTACTGCTGCTGATGTCGGGACTGAAAGGGAGGGCTGGTTTCAAACCAGTGGCCTCTCCAAGCCATAACCTAGGAGCTCCTCTTGTAGCAGCAGGAGGCAGGAGCAGGGCCTGCCTGGTCGTGGTACTCCATTCCACCAAGGCCAGCACTCCCAAACGTTCCTAGGGCCGCAGAAGGCTCCTGACTCACCGATGACTGTGAGGATGCCGTTGGCCTCTGCCGACCCAAAGGTGTTGGTGACCTCACAGATGTAGGTGCCACTGTCCTCAGTGCGCAAGTCACTGATGGTCAGCCCTGTGATACGCTTAGCCCAGCGGCTGTCAGCAGGGAGGGGCCGGCCATCCTTGAGCCAGCGGATGGCAGGGATGGGATAGCCAGAGGCAGCACAGGGTAGTTCCACTGCGTGGCCGGTCCACACTTCCTGGGAGTGGAAGCCATCCAGGATGGTGGGTATGGACTCTGCAGGGTCTGGAAGAAGAAAGGGTCAATAACTGAGGCCATCCTGGGCGGAGGAAATAGGAGTGAGGAGAGGGTAGCAAGGCCTCCAGACAGAAGCCCCGTCCCCACGCTTATAGAGAGCACTTCTAGGGTGGTAGCATTTCCAGAGGAGTGCATGTATCCTCCGTGTGTGTGCCTAGACCAGGCTGAGCCCTGAGAACCATGCTTGTGAGCCAGGCTATGTGGATGGCTGAGGACATGGCAGGGTTCAAAGTCCGAGGGTCAGAAAGAACAAGAGGACATGTATGACAGCTGTCTTCACCCTGGTCTCAGGACGTGATAGTCGGTGTCAACATCTAGCAGTTATCGGTGGACCTCAAACCAGACTGGAGATCCCCCAAAATAGGTGAACAGTTGGGGCACTCTGCCCTGTCTTGAAGTTTTGGTTATGAGCCTAACCTTTGACAGTTAAGTCAGCTTTTCAGTCCCTTGCTCTGCCTTCTGCTCATAATGTGGGTAGGGTCAGAGTTCATGTCAGAGCCCTGAACCGTGTGGGAATAAAGCCAGGAGAAGCCAGCACCTGTGAGAGCTGTAACCCTAGGTGGTAGAAGACTCAAGGCCCTGTGGATGAGATGTCTGGGTCGTTTATGGGTGTTCCTGTCTACTCTCTCAGCCCAACTCCTCATGGGAAGGTGTTTCTGAGATTCTGCCCTTCGGGTCCTATCTCTGCTGTCAAGGGTCCACCAGCTTTCTCCTGCATAGAACACCTCCATTTGTTTCTCTTTTTAGGCATGGTCTCTAGCCAAGGTAGGCCTTAAACTCACATCACCAAGGATGACCTTGAACTTCAAAAGAATTATTACAGTGTGTGTGTGTATGTAGATGAACGTGTGCACACGCGCACACACACTTTTGAGCACATAGGTGTGTACATGCCACGGGTTGTGTGTTGAAGTCAGAGAACAACTTACAGGAGTTGAGTCTCTCCTTCCACTGTGTGGATCCTAGGAATCTAACTCAGGTTGTCAGTAAAGGTGGCACCTTTCCTGCTGGGCCATATTACTATCCCATGATCTTGAATTTCTGGTCATCTTGCCTTTACCCTGTGAGCCGGCACGTGCCACCATGCTCACTTTATTTTGTGCTTGAGATCAGACCCAGGGCATCCTTATGTGATAAACAGCCACTTTACCAATGGAGCTGTATTTCCCTAACACATCCATCTTTTCTTTCTGCTTAGCAGTCCAGGCTTACCCCTAAATGCTTGGCCATCCTCCCCTCCTAGCCTCTTGAGTGCAGGGATTCACAGGCAGGAGCTACCAGCTCTGGCTTTTATACTGACTCTCAAAGTCATCTCCAGCCCAGTCCTGGCTGTAGCCTGTCCTGTCCACACTCCACACTGAGGCAAGCTGGGTCACTCAGACATCCAGCCAGTCTGCTTTGCACAACCCACTCTGGTTCATTGTTCACAAGCCAGCCTCAGCGGCATCTCATACACACCTCCCCCTACCCGCTGTCACTCTCACTGGACTCCCATGGAGTTTCCTTTCTTTCCCTTTGCTTTTCAAACAATCCCTTTCCCTTTTTAAAAAACAAAACATGCAAAATTATTTTTTTTTGAACGGGTAATATATGCAGGTGCAAAGCTTCAGAAAAGCTGAAGAGTGTAGCTGGAAAGGTGGCCTCCCCCAGCCCCTGGCCTTCTCCTGTTGTCTGTCCCTCGAGGCCAAAACTGCAGCTACCTGTCTATTTTAATAGCAGCTGCCGCAGGCCAGGCATCCATCTTCCCAGAAGACAGCCAGGCTTTTTGAGGCAGTGTTGACCTGTGATGCCCCTCCTGTGCCCATTGTGGATTAGGGTTCCTGCCTGTTGAACCTTCCGTTTCTCAGGTGTGTGTGGGGGTGGGGGAGGGGCACTCAGGCATGAAGGTGTGCCAGTGAGCTGGCTTTTCTGTATAAACTCCACACTGAGGACTTTATAGACTCGCGCTGCATTGCGACTTTAGAGAACTCAGAGAGATGAGGTTGCTGAGACCAGAGAAGTGTGGGGACCACATGGCAGACCAGAGCCCTGAAGGCAGGTTGTTCTTATCCTTGCTCAGCAGATGGGGCCCTAGATGGAATAATCCAACAGACTGAATTTTGTTTGAGTGAACAGGAGAGCTACTGACACCCCGCACCTCCCTTCACCAGTAGGGCCATCTGCTCTTTGCTCTTGCCCCTTGGAGAGGGGTCAGGGCTGGAGTCTTTCTGGAAGAGGGACTTTCCAGAAGGGTGTCATTGTCTCTGCTCATGGCTAGGACTCAGGAGGTCCAAGTGCTGGTTCTGTGTGCTCTCTAGTCCACCCTGAGACTTTGGGTGAGTCTCATGACTTCTGCAATGGGTGTCATCTCTGTACACAGTGGCTGTGACTATGGTGCCTCCGTATCTGATATTACTTTCCTAGGCAACGCATGGCAGGATGCACGCTACAGTGCCTCATCTCCCTGTGTCTACAGGGGGTGCAGATGCATCTGGTGATTGCCATTTGATGCTCATCCTTCCTCTGTGACAGACTTGCTGTCCTCTCCCCTCCTCCACACCAGTGGGAATGGTTGATTGGTTGGGATCAACAGAGCCAGTGCCAGAGAAGAATTACTCAATGTGACACTTAATTGATGCGAAATACACAAATTCCATGGCACAGGGCAGAATTTACAAGCGGAGGGGCAGCCGGGGTGGTGGAGGNGGAGGGGTGGGGTAGGGAGGGAGAGAATTAATCACTGAGGCCCAGGCGTGAAATTAAATTCCGGGGGGTGGTAGGGGAAAGAAGCCTCTTTCATTACCGAGAGAAGTAAAGGGCTGTGGTGTGTACACGTGACATCCCAGGGGACTGGGTGCTACCAGCATGGACACAGGATTAGGAAAAGTCTGGAACCAGGGTAAATGATGTCTGCTCCATGACTGTCCTGCATGTGCTGGAGGACGGGAAGCTGGTTTCACATCCTGTCTGGTCCTCAGGCTCTGCCTCACGGTGAGGCCTATACTAAGTTGTCTGGGATGCTGGTGTTCCATTGAGTGCTTGGGGGAGGGAACTCTCTAGAGAGCCCTAAGTCATGTGGGGCAGGTGTTATCTGGGAGGATTTAAGGGGAGACTTAGACTCTTTCTGTAACTGCCCTTATCTTGGGAATGTGATAGGAATGGGGTGGGACAGGGTAGGAACAGCAAGGTAAGGATGCAGATCTCCCTGCTAAGCTTCAGCTTCTGGAGACTTCCCCAGCATGCGACCTCCTTATGACTGCCCAGCTAATTGTATTTGCCGTTCTTGGTACTCAGACCAGCAAGTGGAAGTTGGAGACGTGATTGGATGCTTGGTGGCACAGCTTACAAGGAGCCTTTTGCGCCATCTCCAGCCCAGGGGGCAGCCCCATCTTTGGAGGTGGGAAAGCCTTTCAGGAGGAATTTATAGGCCCTGACCTTAGAGGCATGGAACAGGTGCTTCCTTGGGACAGGCTGGGCTTAGGAGGTGGGTGGGGGCAGGGAGCTGGTGAGCCTAGAGGTTGGAGCTCTCCGATGCCATTCCCGGCTTCCCTCTCATCTCACTTGCTGTTCTGCAGAGACAAGCAGCTTGCAGACAAGCTCCCTTGTCACACCTGATCACATCAGGGCCCCGCGTCACTGCACGGCCTCCCTTCTTCTTGCTGTTCCCTTCCCTCCAGCATCTTCTTTCCTTTCCCTCACTTCCCTTTGCCTTAGTGTTTCTCTGGTCTGGGTCCAGGTCTCCTCTCCTGGTCACCATCCCTCTGTGCCCAGGCTCCTCTCCCAGGTTGACCTCACTGTTCCTTAAGGCAGGGCTTTATTTTTGAGTCTTTGGGGGTGTGGTCTCTCTTTTACTGTTCCCCTACCATGCCTTTTACCCACCATGATGGTGTAGGATGAGAAAGAGAAAAGCTGGTATAGCCTCCAATTTCCAGAATCTGTTCTTTTGAGGAAACCCTGCCTAATTCTCACACCTCACCCCCAAAGCTGGAGGTTTAACCATCAGAGCAGAGAAGGGAGGACTTGGTGGAGCAGAGCAGGCTAGCAAGAGAAGGTTTGGGGCCTCTCACCCCAGACACTACTTGAGAAGCATGCAAATAAGATGCAAAACACCATGCAAACAAGGCACTGTAATTTGGAAGCAAACCACTCCAGTGCAGCACACTCTGAATTGGCTGCAGATTCAGAAGTCCTACCACACACACATGGTCTGTGCTCTGGCCCAGTGTCATCTGCTCATACAGAAGCACAATTTCCATTGGCGCTCATAATGCCACAAATGTTTACTTGGTACCTATTGTGTGCCACACACAGAACCAGGCATCAGAGACGCAAGGGTCAAAGTGGGGAGCCTGGTTCTTACCTCTTCATTCCTGCCCTCTTTTTCTTGTTTTCAGCTATTCTGGGTAGATGAGATGGGTCCTGGGGGGTCACCTGTTGATGAGGGCTGACCTCTGCAAGTCACAGATGACAGAAGCATACAGAGGGCCTGAGTCCTTCCCTAGGGCCTGGAGTGGGGCATTACCTTGTGGTTTTAGTCCCCCCCAAAGTGAAGTTATATCAGTTCATCTTCTCTCTAAAAGCCATTCCACCACATCCTCATGGCAAGGATGCTTAAACTGTAGGTCAAAAACCCTCAGGAGGTTGTGATAGCCATTCTGTGGGTCATAAACAGTGCTAAGAAAATCAAAATAGCATGTGGTACAATAGAAAACATTGGGTGCTGAGAATGTAAAGTTGGTCATGTGCTTGCCTAGCGTGCATGAAGTCCTGGGCTTGAGCCTCAATATAGCAGAGATCTGGAGTGGTGGCACATTTATAATCCCAGTGCTCAGGAGGTGGAGGCAGGCGAATCAGAAGTTCAACAACATTCTCAGGCCAGTCTGAAGACTTAGAGTTTGTAAGACTCAGTCTCAGAAAACAAAAAGGCAAAACCAAACCAAACCCAACGAATAACAAAACCCATGTGGCAGAAAGTATCAGAAACTTGATGTAGTGACGCATGCTTGTGATCCTAGGACTTGGGAAGCTGAGGAAAGAGGATCACTGAATGTTTCAGGTCAGCCCATCTCTATAAGAACCTAAACCCCACTCCAAAGGAGGTATCAGAGCCTGTGGTGATCGTGTGGGGAAAATCCCAGAATGCATTGTACAGGAGATGGAAGAACATCTGTCTATGAATGGATATAAAATAGTTGGAGCCTTATACCTTTACCCCTCTTTGCTAGAGGTGGTGTATGTGGGTGTTCTGCTGACCCTCCCTGTCTCCAACAGAAAGGTTCTACAGCCAGAGGGACCAGAGTGTGAATTCTGATGGGGTATCCCACTGGCTCAATGCCTCAGGCAGGCAAATGGACTCCTGGGGAAATACAGAGCATTCCACACACCTCACAGGGCTGTGGATGCTGACCAGGTAGCTCATGGAGAGCTACCTAATACTCAGGGTGCAACACACACCCTCCATCTCTCCTCAGACACCACGATCACCCCAGAACAAGAACCTCTTAGAAACATTTATCATTTATATTCTACCTGCTCTCCAGTGCTGTGAGGTGGCCTCCAATAAAGTGTACACACACAGACATACACACAACAACAACAACAATAACAACAACCAAACAATGAAAACACCAGAATCTTTGGGAATACTTAGAGACACCAGGAAATGAAAAACCCTCCTGAGTGCTACAGATCTAAAATACTACAGATTTAAACAATGAGTTTCCTGACAATGGCAAAAAGAGGAAGTGGTGGCAGTGGCAGAGGGACTGGAGAGGATAACGAGGTGTGCTTGAGAACCATCAGACACATGGAAACGTTTCAATCCTTCAGGAGAGCCAGGTGTGGCCTGACAGTGGCTCCTGGACCGAAAAGCTCTCCCATCAAGGCTACTTGACCCAAGCTGGATGAAGGCTTGCCGAGTGGTACCTATGTCCACAATCATTACTCTCTTTCTCAAAGCTGATACAGAAGGCATCCTGTATCCATGGAGGGTTAATGTACTCCGGCCAGCAGCCTACCTGTCACAGAGAGCCGAGCCCCGTTGCTCTGACGAGTCTCCCCACTGTATTTGTGCTTAGTAATGCAGCGGTAGGTGGAGAGAGCATCTTCCTTCTGCACGTCTGAGATGTAGAGCCCACCGTGTGAGGTGATGGAAAACCTGTTTTCTGGAGACACAACCAGATAGAGCCCATTACTTCTCTGACTGAGGCAGCTCTGGTTGGCAGGTGGTCTGCCTGGAGCTATCTTGAGCCAAGACAGTAGGGGAAAACCAGGGATGAGGTGGTGTGGCCTCACGTGTGCGTCACTGCCAATAGGCAAGGCTTTTAGCCACACACAGCACAAGGACAAGTAGAGCGGGCAATACTTTTTCACTGTGGTCACTATGTAGCCCAGGTTGGTCTCAAGCTCAGGAATTTCCCGCCTCTGTCCTGAAGCACTGGATTGTAGTAGATGTTACCACACCGGATAAGGAATTAGTGCCAGACTGAATGAAATTGGTGTCTCCATTGGGTTTTTCTACTTGTTAACTGTGCCATCTTGGGCATCACTTAACCCCCTGAGTCTTAGATGTGCAGGTACTTCGGCAAATGTTGGCTGTATCAACCGGCAGCCTGTGGAAAGTGCTCACACAGTGTGGAGAGGTCCTCTCATTGTCTACCCTTGGTAGGAGTCTGCAAAATGTCCTTACTTGTTGCCCAGTGACTCCTAAAATTGCTAGTCTCTGCTTTAGTGGAAGAAGCAAATGTGCGGTGACATCATCGGCCTGGGCCGCAATCAGTCACTGCACCAGAACTTGGGGTTCTGACTCCTAACCTTCCGTCTACATCAAGCCAAATGAAGCCCTTGGAATTGCTGGCGTCTGTCTTAATGAAGTGATTGGCCTGGACCCCAGTCAGTCACTGGGCAGGGATTTGGGGGTTCTGACTCAGCCTTCCTTCCAAGCCAAACCCAGGCTTAAATTCTTTCTGCACTGGGGCGGTGGAGAGGGAGACCCAGTCATCACCGCAGCTGTGAACAGCGATGGGCCAAGCTCTGTGTTTACTGCCACTGTCCTTGCCTCACTGCCATCCCTGGTTGGCAGGGAAGCAGAGTAGACGGCACTGGGACACTCACGTGGTCGCTGCTGTTGTCCTTGTCTTCAGCACAGTGGTCGTCTCTTGGGCTCAGCTATTAGCCTTAGGTGACAGTGCTTATCCAGGAAGGATGGGTCAGGGTAGGGGGTGATGTGAAACCAGGGGATGAGCCTATCAGCATGGCGGGCTCTAGGACAAACCCTACATCCTACAGTCTAGATCTTACAGAGGTCTGCAGCCCTTTCCCTGGGGCAGACCCCCAATCCCTCTCTCACCCCAACAGTAAGAGCTCAAGTTGTGGCTCTTTGTTATATGGGTTCTGGGAAGTGAACTTGGGCAAGCGCCTTCCTGAATGAGCACCTTCCTGGTCCATAAATTCCATTCTGAGCATGAGGATGGAAGCCAAAGGCCCTTTCCACCTCAGAGGCTGCAAAACTGCAGGATGACAAGTTTAGTGTTCTTTTTTTTTTTTT
>LOJH01004180.1:18652-43816 GCA_001685095.1 Ellobius talpinus | reverse complement strand
TCGGGGTATAAGCTAGCCGTGCGGGAGCTGGGCCGGATGAAAAGCAGGCCCGCTTCCCTATCACTACACACCGACTTGTAAAAATTACACTATGTGTGACTGATTTCTATACTCCTTTAAATGTGTATATCATATTACCTAATACTCAAACAATATAGGTAATATTAACCATGATTAAAAGTGTTATTCCTACCAAAAGTCTTCCATCTTCATGATATGCTATACGTGTGCACAAGCATGCACATTTGCACATACACATGCTCCTGAGTAAGTCTACATCACTAGAGTCTATCTTCAGGGTAAGAAATTTATATTTTTCAAAAAAAAACATAATGACATATTTAATACCTATACTTAAAGTTACCATGAATGTAGCTTCTCTTGTGAGCCATGATTGGGGAATATGCAGGAGTTGCTAATGTAATTTTCTCACAATACTTTTGTGAAGACCACAGCAGGTGACATGTGTGGTTTATATTCATTGTATGGGGTTTTTTGTAACACCATGTTTGTTTATTCTTGTCTATCATGAAACCCTGACAATATGATGAGACCAAAATTAAATTCAAAGAATTAGTGGTGGGTGGAGGAAGAAACCTTTAATAAGAATGATGTGTGTAGCATATGGACTTGAGAACATCTACAAACATAAATCAACTGTGTTTGAAAAACATGCATGTGACACAGGGGAAGCAAGGATGAACTGACGACTTTCTCCTGAGATGGGAGCCTGATTTTGACAGTGTCATTGTGGTTGATTCCCAAAATGAGAAGAGCAGCCTTCTGTGAATTCAAGAGTTATACATAATGCTGTGGACAAGGAAGACTTACCAAAGTTTTTCTATAGTTTTGGGTGTAATAAATATTATGAATCTGATTTTTTTGCAATTGGTCACTTAGTGATACATGAATTATACTGTCTTGACAGTTTAGAACATTCAACATAGTTTATTCTCTGCTACTGGCAATGTTACTTCTGTATGATTTAACTGCTACATAGCACAAATTTGCTTACACTTATGTTTCATTTTTTATATGTTTTATTTCAATTTGGAGATACATATTTAATATATATCAATTGTCAGTTTTTCTACTTCCTATTTAAAATTTTTAAATATGCCAGTAGAATAGTAGTACTTTCCTATCTAGGCAATGTAAAGTAAGCTTTTGTAATATTTACCGAGTTAATAGGGCTCTATATAAATAAATATACAATAATACCCTCCAATATAATTATAGAAACATTTATGCAGCAATGTATTTAAAATGCGGTGGATTGATTTCTCCACAGGGCTTGCATGTCATAGCATTTTGTTAACCTACCTACTAATGTACAGTGCATTAGACAACTTTGCCTTGCATCATCAATTAGAAAAAAAAATAACCAAAATAGTTTGCCTTCCAAATTGTTAGCTGCCCCAGCGCTGAAAGCCAATGATGTGTAGAAAAGAAAACCCTCATAACTCCTTGCCTGATAAATGAGTAGGGAGACTTTGACACATCAGAACGAGATGAAGCAGCCTGAAACATTTGGCACAATGTGCGTCTGGCATACAGAGACTGCCTGTCAAATGCCTATGACTCCATACAGCAGCTAGGGACCCTATGGAGCAGCAGATGGGCCATTAAGGTAGTATTAATGTAGATGCCATCAGTTTTCAGTTCTGACTGGGACATACTCTTTGGAACTATGAGCAGCTGCTGCCATTTATTGTGACAGCTTCCTGCTAACTTTTGCCAACTGGCACAATCTGACTCTTTGTACCTGAGCTATTAAATGTGTGACTTCCACCATTTTATTCCTCCAGAGAATGCTCTTAATAATCCTCTAAAGAAAGAATGAAGCATTTATCACAAGTGAATATACATACTATGCAGTTCTTCTGTACACAACTTCTTCTTGGTGTTAACAGAGTTTATATTAATGTATTCTTATTAAAACTGAACATATATCTTATCAAATGTATGGAGATAAAAACTGAAAATAATCACTCACATTAATTGTAAATATTTAATCTAATATCAGTGTGTTTACTAATAAGCTAAAACCTTTACCTTTTGAACATTTTTCCCTAATGAGTAAATAAAATAATCACATAAAATAAGGTAGCATATCAGCTTAACAAAAGTAAATTATTTGTGGTTTTTGTAAACATACATAGACATTTTTCCATAATAATAACTGGTGATTTAATGCATATTAGGAAAATTTGGGTGAATGAATGGATTTTAAGCTCTGTATATGCATTCTATCTCTACTCTAAATCATGAAGAATGCATGATAAATGACAAGAATTGTGCATTTCACAGCTACAGAAAGAATTTCCTTTGTAATACAACCAAACTGTTGGCAGAAGCCCCTCTTTTTTGCTTTCCTTTTATCAGCTAAACTTTGAGGGGTACATCACATCGTTATTGATTATATCAAACAAGAAAGCTCTTAGAAAAACACTGCACACAGTTTGTCAGACAATAAAAACTGCAGTAGATCATTATAAAAATGGCTGGTAGACATATTCATTATGCTGAGCTATCTGTCTATTCTGCTTCAAATATCTCCAATAATCTGGGCATGAAGTTTCTAAACAGGTATCCTTTCAAGAATATACTTCACAAGGCAGTCTATTTGTGTATGTGCACACACACATATGCACGCACACACACACACCATTGCATCTGAAGACATTTAAACATCTAATCTCTGTTCAATATATTCAGTGATGAAATGCCTCTTTTATAAAACAGAAAAGATGGAATTTGCAAAAAGATTGACCTTAATAACACAGCTATTGCACAGCTTCTTAAGATGGACATGTAAAATAAATGACATGAAAGGTGCCTCACACTGTATGTAAAGGGTGCGTCTGAAGCTGTGTCCCACATCAGCCAGCAAGTGGTTATAGGAAGCTCTAGATGCCAACGCATTCTCAGAGATTCCCTGATGGAAATGGGTATCTAAGAGAATCTGAGACTCCGGGAGTGGGAGATGAATTGATGTGGGTCAGTGCAATTGTGTATAAAAGTGAGTTTTCATGCATATTTATCTTTTAAGCAGTTTTATAAAAGGGGTTACAGAGTGTTAATTTAAGGCATTTCCAAAGAAGGAAGCCCATATTATGAAATGAGTCAAAAGAAAAATGTTCTGAAAAAATAAGAAGAATGAATAGAAACCCTTATTAAAGTTTTAATGTCTCAGTCTAAGTATATTAGTTGATATGTTAATCAATATGAAATTTTATGGTCTGTTTTATATGTGGTTTTCTAAACAAACTGTGTGTTATCTAATGTTGCCATACACACAGGACAATGACAATGTAACCATGTTCATTTAGGTAATTTAGGTAATGGTGTTTCAGTGATCCAGCTACTTTGTAGTAGCTAATTTTCCTAAGCTTCTTTTAGGCTTAATTTTGTATTTAGCTGTGAAAAATATTCACAATATCTGAGCTTAATTATAAACATTCCCCGTTTTTTGTTTGAGAACAGTTCTAAATTAAAGTGTCCCATATACATTAGATTTTACAAACAACCTAAAGACACCTCTGAAATAGGCAGAACAAAACAAGAGCACTGTGAATATTTTGTAGTTTTTAGCAATGTTCTTTACCAGAATGTTTTACAGGCCTTCTGTACTGAATGGTTTTCTGCTAGTTGATGGCAAAACCAAAGCCCAGTCAATGTACAGAACCACTACAGACTTCCTACTGAATGCTGGTAAGTTTGAGGATACCAGAGAACCTTAAGATTGACACCGCTCAGAGGGATTGATAGCTTTCCAGAACTGTGCTCACACAAGGGACATGGCAGCAGATCACGGGGGATTATAGCCACAGACCTTCCAAGGAAACCTGAATTCTGGAAAAACCATGGGAAGGCTATCCTTTACTCTGCTCACTGAAACATTACTGCTGTGGAGTGGTGATCTTATATTCTAAAGTCTTAGCTTCTGATATTTTTCAGTCTAAACATGGTTGGGTAAAAATTCAAGGACATAAAGACTAGTTATCTAGTCTAATGAATTATTAGATAATCCTTTTGAAATAACATCTTAAACATTAAAACGACATCTCTCTATGAAATTTTATTTTGGCCTTCAGGGCAGAACATATGCTAATATATTCAAGAATCTTGTTTCAGGGTGTTTATTAAGTCTAAGAATAAGTAACTTTACCTTTCTTGTACTTTCTGCGGGATAATTTTGTAAGTAGCAGCATACTCATGTGGAACATCTCTGTAGCGTTGGGCAGCACATATGTAATACCTAGGATGATTTTCTATTATGCTCTTCAGAGGCTGAAATCGTGATAATGCTTTATTAAAAATCCATGTACAGAGGCTATACTCCTATATCTCCCAAGACATCTTCCCACAGAGGTCTTGCTTATATTGGTAGTCTTGTTCAAACTGCTATTGTCACTATTCTATATATAAAGAAATTTCACTCAAGTAGAAAAACATGCAAAGACTCTAAGAACTTAAACAGATGGTATGTTTTAAGCTTATTATTTTTGGATTTTATTTTACTATATTATTTTACATGTGAATTCTTTTAAGCCCACACATCATTAAATGACAGTCACATTATTTTTAAATCTCAAGAAAATGTAAGACAGGTGTGATCTGGTGACATCAGATCAACATTTTATTGTATAATGGACCTGTTTATCAAATAATTAGACTGATATAGCATCAGCATTCAATCATCAAAATACTTGTTTATACAGGTGACTAGTTTTAAAACAAATACATTAAAACATAAAGTTTTACACTTAAAGAAAAATTTCTGTGATATTTCAGAAAGCGTAAAGCTAACCCTTCTTGCCCTATTCTACTGAGGAGTAATTAGCTATATGAAGTTTCAGAATCTTTTTAAAATTCAAAATAGATTTTTTTCATAAAATATTTTGCTATCATAATTTCCCCTCCCCTCACAAAAAAGTCAGCAAGGGAAGACTGTGAAGCAATCTTTATGAATTAAATAAACAGCCATTTCTGATTCTCTTTATACTCAATAGAAAGAGAAAAATCCCCATTCCCATCCCAGATACTTGTAAGGAATTATGGTCATATGATGTTGATTGTTGTCCTAGGATTTTATTGTAAAGGGGGAGTTTAAAACGGACATTGGCACAAGAAGGCAGGAAACCCAAATATCAGTAAGTGAACATATTCAGGGTTTGGTGAAACCTCTGCCCCTATGGACAAATGGCTATGTTCTTGTTTTATTCTCAAGTGTCCAGAGAAAAATCATCTTTTCTGTCTCTAACAAGGGTATAAATTTCTTCAATGCAATTTGTACCCTCATAATCTATCACCTGCAAAGACCTCACCTCCCACAACCGTCACATCTGTGATTGAGAGTTTAAAGATGTAAGTTGTGTAGGTTCATAATCAGTCGCCAGCAATACAAAAAGTGACCAATGAAAATGCAGATGTAGTGCGAGAACAAAGGAACAGAACTATGGAATACATACATAGTCGGCCCATTATAGGCATAGTCATGCCATAATAGACATCGATTAATTTGAAATCTCCAAAAATGCAATTTATACAATTTAAATGATATATTTCCCTGTATCAGTGACCAATTTTATTGATTTAAAAGTGAATCAGTATCTCCCTTGATTCAGCTGTAGCAAACTGAAGTAGCTGAAGGGGGACTCTAGACTGACTAAAGATGACTAAAGTGAGTAGCAGATTAGTTCTCATTTTGATTTCTCCCCTTCTGGCAATGTATAGGTCAAAATTCTCTCTAAAATTTGAAAGCTGTTTTACAAATGAATACTTGCGTCCCTTATTACTATGGCACAGTACTTGGACATGCCCTCCACACCACCCACTTATTCTCCACTAGCATCAAGTCAGTGCACATACAGGCATTGTGCTCATAATATGGTTTTTCTGTGAGATCAACTGCTCCACAGAAAAACTTTTTCTTAGGCTTAAATGAGTTTTCTTTTCCAAGATATGTCTTATAAAAATCTAGACACTGAAAACAAAGAGAAAATGAAGGCACGTGGTCGTAATATATACCTTTAATCCCAGTACTAGAAGGCAGAGGAAGGCAGATCTCTGAGTTCAAGGACAGCCTGCTCTACAGAGCAAGTTCAAGTATGGCTAGAGTTGTATAGAGAAACCCTGTCTCAATAAAAACAGAGAGAGAGAGAGAGATCTCCTATTTTCATCTCTCAGCAGGCTTTATCCTGTCTCATTTTCTTTCATTGCCTAAAACCTACTTTATTCTTACAACCTTTCAAACCACCGTGACTGTGTGCCTTTATTCAGCTCACAATGGGTTATATACAGAAAATAACTTTTTCTCTCCTAGAACCATAGAAAACTATCAGAATGTCAAAAAGAAAGTTGAAGGGAAAATTTATTTGTCTCCAACCAAGTAATGATGTACGTAGCCTACTTACAGAATGGTTATTCCATCTTGATTATTCTGCTTCTGACCTTCTACACATCGTGAAGTTGAAGTTCAGAAGTATATGGAATTTCAGGTACAATTCCACTCTCTTTTACTATCCCTCGGCTGCATTCTTTGATCCATGTGTGTACTTCTTACTCTAAGGAGGCCTCATCTACACTACCTACAAATGAAGTTCTTCTTCCTTTATTTCTGCACAGCCCATTCTGCAGGTCTAGAAGTTGAGGTGTCATAGCAAGGTCCTTCTGGTGTCAGTCAAACTGCTCTTGTGATAATGTCACACTTACAAAATTTAAAACTACTCCAAGTTTCAATTAATTTTCCTCAAAAGAGCAAATTTGTGTTTTGGTCTTGGTGCCTCTGCTTTGAACTGAAGGCCATGCATCTCTGGCATCTCTTTATTCCAGAGACCAGTGAGTTAAGGTATTGCTCTGTTTCTTTACACTGTAATTACACTGTAATTTTTTCCATGTAGCCTCCAGAAGTTACATACTCCAAAATCAATTTGTGCACAACTTACACTCTCTTACCAAAATGAGTTAACTCCATATCAAATTATCAGCATATACATCTATAGTTGACACTCATCAGCTAACAGGGAAAGTAGTTCAACCCTCCATATTCCTTGACCATGGTTTAGAAAGATGGCCACCTGATGCTTGATCTGTCCTATCATCTTGCATACTCTCATGGATTCCATTTACTTAATTATAAACAGCTGTCCTGTTGTGTGTGCATGAGTCTTTGACCTCTGTATCTGTGTATCTTACTGAATCCCCTTCATCTCCAAATCTAAGAAAAATGGCAAGTAGTCCAGTTAATTCTGCTTTTTTCATTTTTTTATACTTACTAGTAATCCCACTTTAGGGTACGAAAGACATTTCTACCCTTCTGTTTCTTTTTTCATTGCCACTTCAATGTCCTGGGAAACACTAGTTGCTAAGCAAGTATATTTCCATTAGTTGTGAGAATACTTCTATATCATAAATCTATAAGACTTATAGTTAAATAAAAATAGAAGATCTAGAAAATTTCCCTCTAAGTAATTGTCTTGACCAGATGTGGAATTCTATTTTGAGATGTCAGTAGTTGAAAGCCAATGGCATTTTTTTCATATATAGTCACTTGTGTATAACTACTTGATGAGTATGCCAAAGGTTTATCTACAAGGTAATTATGAGAGCACATTCAACGTTAATACTATGGTTATCATACATACTAAAGCTTTGAGTGCTTACTGTTTTCAAGTGTCAACTACTTGACAGTAGAATATGTCTTTATTTGAAAATAATTAGAATGACAATAAAAGGAGAATATAAGGAGTTAGGTAAGCAATGTATAAGAATTACTACTTGAATATTAATTATTAATATTAAATGCTTGGTGAAATGTCTTTGTATTCATTATGTAATAGAATATGTAAAGGGAAAATTAAAAATGAAACAGATGTTCAAAGTGCCATCTAGGGCAACACAGAGGAGGAAATGAGCTACAGTGAGCAAACATGGCATTTTTAAATGCCTGTAAAGGACTGTGGAGAGAGGGCAGTAGGACAGACTGTTTGGTGGACAAGCCTGACAACCTGGCTTTGAGTCTGCAATATTCACTTAAACAATGAAAGGGAGTTGCATTTGCTCTTCTAAGCACAGTATTGGGAGGTAGTCAAGAAAGGAAGACAGCTTGGGACTGCAGGCGGCCCAGAGAAGAAGAGTATGCATCTGACAATTCGCCTCCTCTTGTGGCCTCTGGAAACATGTTTACAGGATCCCTCAGAAGTGCACACAAACACAAAGAAAATGTGTGGAATTGGAATTCACCTTAATCATTGCTTATAGCTACATATGTTTATAAATATGCATATATAAAGAGAGAAATGAATATATAACGTGTATTTAAGATATGGACCCCAAATCCAAACTTTCTCAAGAATTTATAATACAGAAGATAAGTTGTGCTTTGTGTTTTTCAAGATTCAAATGCTCTGGACATGTTTTGAAAGGAGATAAATGTGTAAATATTTTGAGAGAGCACACCCAATCTCTCTGCTTATTAAAAATCTATTCTGTGGTCCTCTAGCAGGACAGCACAACCCGCTCTGACTTTATGTGTGAGTGCTGCAAAAGCAATTCTGTTGTTAAGAGACTATTTTCCAAACGTGCCAGAGAGAATATCCAAAATATTCCACCTATCACCTTTCAAATGACAGAATCACTAAGACTCTGACTCATTCTCCTTCCATTTGCACTCCCATCTTCTAAGGGCTGGAGTGCACTGTGGGAGACTTCCATTTGCACTCCCACCTTCTAAGGGCTGGAGTGCACTATGGGAGACTTCCATTTGCACTCCCATCTTCTAAGGGCTGGAGTGCACTGTGGGAGACTTCCATTTGCACTCCCACCTTCTAAGGGCTGGAGTGCACTGTGGGAGACTTCCATTTGCACTCCCATCTAAGGCTAGAGTGCACTGCAGGAGACTTGCATTTGCACTCCCATCTTCTAAGGCTGGAGGGCACTATGGGAGACTTCCATTTGCATGCCCATCTTCTAAGGCTGGAGTGCACTGTGGGAGNGCACTGTGGGAGACTTCCATTTGCACTCCCACCTTCTAAGGGCTGGAGTGCACTGTGGGAGACTTCCATTTGCACTCCCATCTAAGGCTAGAGTGCACTGCAGGAGACTTGCATTTGCACTCCCATCTTCTAAGGCTGGAGGGCACTATGGGAGACTTCCATTTGCATGCCCATCTTCTAAGGCTGGAGTGCACTGTGGGAGACTTCCATTTGCACTCCCATCTAAGGCTGGAGTGCACTGCAGGAGACTTCCATTTGCACTCCCATCTTCTAAGGCTGGAGTGCACTGTGGGAGACTTCCATTTGCATGCCCATCTTCTAAGGCTGGAGTGCACTGTGGGAGACAGCAAAGGGTCACTAAAACGTTGTCTTTGTGTAATGCCAAATGCTGGATAAAAATGAATTTTATCTTAACATCCCTGGCAGATAGCAGAAGTTAAATTTGCTTAAAGTCTTCTACTTAGGACTCACTTTTGAGACTCGGTTTCCAGCAGAGCACTGGTCATCCCGTATAAAGTGCCTTGTCCTCATTAACTGAAGAACTTCTCCAATGACTGCTACATTCTGAAATTCACATATCAATTAGATAGTTTTAAAATTTCAAATAAATTGCCATTTAATTAATACTGGCAACATTACATCAAAGGTACAGTAGAATATTTAAAATAGATAAGAATAAAAGCACAAAGATAATCTTAACTCCAGGTAGTTAAACATATCATCTTGACTTCTGTTAGCTATATGGTTTATGTCTAATGAAAAAAATTATCAAGGAGTTCAGTCATAAAATAAATGTATTTACATTCCTGAGTAGCTATCCTTTATGACAGAACTTGCTTCTACTAAAAAGGCTTTTCTAAATTTGATTTTTAATTTCCCAGAAATAATTTACTTTGATACACATACATTTTTACAGAATTTTTTAAGTTTTACTGATTTGCTGATTCAGAAGTAATATTCATAAACTGTAAAAACCCTAATTCTTTATTTAGGCTTTGTTATGTCATGTCTTGCTATCAGTGGCTTAGTATGCTCTATTGTCTTAAGATTCATAAAAATCTCATGAAAGAGATTTTGAAAATTTCCTACCCATTGTGCTAATGCAAATACAGTATCCTGCTGTACCATTTTGAATTTTATTCTTTAAGTATGTATTAGTTATTTTTGAGCCAATGCAGTAACGTAATAAATATGGAAGCACTTGGAATCTAGAAGGATAAAGAATGAGACAGCAACTGTGTCTGAGAATGTCATAACCATGAAGATGACCAATAAATGCAATTGCACTTCCTTCCCTTGAGACTCAAGAGATTATATTCCCAAATATTATGTATTTAAGTTTTTCCATGTAGATCTAATTCCAAAAAGTTATATTTATTTATCTATTTTGGATCATATTTGCTGAACATGAGTGTGTCATGTAGGTAACAAGAAAGTAAAAACTTTACATGGCTCCATGTTATTGCTAGGAAGTTCACTGTGCTGTGATGCTATGGTGATAGAAAATCAAAATATCTAATCACTTCTAAATTAAGTTCTAAAAAGAAATTTGTCTTTCAGTATAAAAATCTCAGCCAAGTGGTGGTGGTACACAGGTAGGCAGAGGCAGGCAGATCTTTGTGAATTTGAGGCCAGCCTGGTTTATAAGAGTTAGTTCCAGTACAGGCTTCAAAGTTACAGAAAAACCCTGTCTTAAAAAATAAAAAACAAACAAAGAAACAAAAAAATCTCAATAAAGTCTATGTCTTTTCAGGTAGTGTTAGAATTCTCAAATAATGAAAGAAAAAAATGTGCTAGTTTCACATAGTTTATATGCAAAATATATGAGTTTTATATGAGACAAAAAATACTAAAAAAACAAGGACTCAGATAACAATGACATTGAGTTGTGTTATTTATTGCAAAAACATGAAAAATATATAAATTAAGATGTTTCTAAGTCAAAAACTCATATAAGTATCATATATTACTAGTTAACAAAAGAATTAACAAAATAGAAAAGTTAAGACTCTTATTTAATTTAGTTTAGTTTTCCTTATTTTATCTGGAGACAGGGTTCACTATGTAGCCCTGTCTGACTGGAACTCTATACAGGTTGTTCTTGAATTCATAGAGCTCTGCCTGCTTATACCTCCCAATGCTATAATGAACAGTTTGTGCCACTCTGCCTGCCAGTTACCCTTGTTTGAAAGATGAGCACATAGGAGATGCACAGAAGCATCTTTGAGTAGTTATCATACCACACCATATAGGATGAAGTCTCTTCAAAAATGAGCACATAGGAGATGTACAGAGGCATCTTTGAGTAGTTACCACATCACACCCTGTAAGATGAATACTCTTTTAACCACTCTTTTTAATATTGTTCTTTACTTAGTGATACTTGTTACAATAAAAAAATATCATTTTTATTTTTGAAAAAAATATTGATTTAAAACTGGTAAACAACTTATATTTCTGTTCCATAGTGTTTTAAGAAATTAGGATATGCAAGATAAAGTCTAGAGATTAAAAACAAATCTTCCATTTTGTTAACTAGTTCTGTTCAAATATATGGCAAACTATTTGCTAATACCGACGTCATTTTTTGCACTTTAGACTCTATTTTAATAAATTTCAAAATAATTTAATAAAATAATTTTGAGCTTATCCTGTGTTTATAAAAGAAATATATTGAAATAGTTATGCTAAATCCAAGAACATAGGCACAAAGATGCACATGTAAGTAGATATCCATATATATGCATACATTCATCCACATAGAGAACCAATCTTGTGAATGTTTTACTGTACTATAGAAGATACATCATGCATTGGTATTTTTCAGTACTTGCAGTTATTATGGACCATTATTTGAACCTCTGTTCTAGGAAAAGGAGTCTATGAAGAAGGTTTAGATTTGTAGCTGAATGTCAGAATTACATTATCTTCCTTTTTTCCTTTTTCACTAACTCAGGTATTAAATGACCTTATTCATCAAATTTAACTTGAATTTATGATGACACTTTGAAGCATACACAGAGGATAGCTTACAGAAACCAGAAAATTTGTGGAGTTTCTTTGTAGCCTTGTCTCCAAGAAGGAAACAGAAGTCAGACTTGGTAGTCTGTTGGGTTGTTTGTGGTGCCCTCTACATCTTCTCAATAGCGTAAGAGCAGGTATAATTTTTTAAATTATCAGACAAATCAGGATTGATCTTTAGATTTTACCTTCTGGGACCATGTTTACCAGTCACCATCATAGTTTTCTGACATATCAAGGACACCCCACAAGTAAGCATTCTAGGTTGACCAGCTAGCAATGAAATGCTCTAGAGTAGGCTTTCTCAGATCTTCTTGACTTACTCAGACTGGGTCCCTATCATCAAACTACTTTACCTTCTATGAAGTGGTGACTCCGTAGACTGAAATAATATTTATCGAAAGTAAAAGATAGCATTATTTGGTTCAACAGACATTTGTAATTTACTATATTTTTATTCCTAGAGGGAATTCATTAAGTTCGGGTGTGTGGCATCCATCGGGTGGCATAATAACATTATGTGAGTCAATATATGTCTGCTAAGTTAAGCAAGTTTTCTATCTATATATAGGCAGAGGAGGAAAAGTAGCCTATTCACATGCACTAAGGTTTTCCTCTAATGCCTGTCTTGCATCATGTAATCTAGCATCTACAATTACAATGTAACATGTTTACTAGAATGTGTTTCCCCAATATTACATGCATAAAAACTATTACCTAAAATGCTACCTAAAAATTAATAATTATCATTTGACCCAAGTTCTTTCAAACCACAAATTTATGAAATTGGGGAAGGGAACAGTCTACATTTGCAGTATATCATGAAGTTCATTCTTGGCTTTACAGAAAATACATTTTATTTATACAGAAGTGGGGAGCCTACAGGATTTCTGCAGCCATGAGTAGCCAGTTACCTTCCTCCTGCAAGGAATAGATTTGAGTTTTACTTTGTTTGTAAGTGTTGAAATGAAATATCCATTGCCTATGTTGTTAATTGGAATTACCTGAGCTGCAGACAAAGCAGAGAAAAGGAGCTGCTGCTTTCAGGTCTCTTCACAAGTAGGAGATGCCACTCCTTGCAACTGGAGGGCTTTATAGATCAGTTTAATAAATCTCAAAATGCTTTATGACTCAAGTGATTAGGCATTAGAGCTAATTACTCTAAGTGTTTTTTCTTCTCTGCTTACTTCCTACTTTTACTCGCTCTACTGAAACAATTAGATTCACCAGGAGAAATGGATAATGTCTTTTCAAACCATATTTCCCATAACACTTAGTTTCCTGCAGCAAAGCATTAAACAGTCAACAGTAGCATTTAGTTTTCAGTTTCTACACAACTTGAAGCAATTATTTTAAAGGGCAAAAGTGAATTTTTTCTTTACTACCAAGTATTTTCTCCTGCCCCCAGTTATACAGACAGGTTATTAAAGAAATCACTCTGCTTCTATGGAACTTAGTCGTGCTTTCTGTTTCAGGGTGCTGGGAGTCGATAGCAAATGCCATGAAAGGTCCTGGGGCAAGCAAAAGGAGAGAGGACAGTTTGTGAAGAAATAAATGACTGGTTGTGGATATGCAATATAATAAGGAACTACAGTTAAGAAGGTGAGCACCCAACAACTACATCACCTAGGAAACAACATCTGACAAAGTTGACAAATTACTGGGGAACCCCCTCCCCAACTGCCTTTTGTTTCATCTCTAAAATATAAAGCAAGTATACGTTAGTGACATGATTTTTTTTTCTGGCACCTTTCCATAGCCAATTCCATTCATGCAGAAAAAGGATGAAATTCCATCATCTGAGCATGACATCTCAAAATTCAGACTTAATGAGAGCTTTGGCAGCTTCTGTCGAAGGCAGACAGTGATTAACAAAACACTTCAGAGTACAAGGCACAGCAGTGCTCAAAGAAAACAGTGATGATCTCCACTTAATTGTAGAAAAGCCCAAAGCATCTGCCAGCCGAGGAGAGCAGGAGCCATAAGGAGCGCTATTGCTCAGATAGGCTGTCATCTCCAGAGATCAACAACCATATGCTCAGCTCAAGCACAAACTCCAAAGAAGTTAATTTTCTGACAAAATACAGGGATAAATATGACATTCAAACAAGTGTGCTCACTCATCCTGAACACACGTTCATCTGCACGCATCAGATTTATGCATCGTTTAAACACAAGCAAATATAATTTGTTTGGAACACAAACATTGCTGCATGAGTACAGGTATAATTAATCTTTGTCTGCTCCACAGGTTCTTGTGTTCTGCTGCTTAACCATGCTTTCAGCAAACTTTTGATGAATGGAGAAATCACTTGTTGCTTCTTTTCTGCATATGTACCATATTCTTTCATGTTCTTAAGTAAATGCAATGTTAAAAATCAAGGTTAAATAGAATCTTTATTGTACCTATTATTTTAAATTTATATGTATTTATACATATATACATATATATGAATATATATTCATGTTCACTTATGGGAATATTCATATATGCCATATTCATCTACATAAAATATATATTCAGAAGCATATATTACTATGGATTTTTTTATGGGCAGAGAATCTATAGCTGACAAGTTTTGCATATATAAACTTCTAATCATTTCTTCATTAAGCAGATCTTATCTTTTAGCTAGATAAAAGATAAGCTGTCTATCATCTATCTATCTATATATCTACCTATTTATCTATCTATCACAATCTTCACACAAAGATTGGATTCTGGTAAATCCTGAAAGGATATGTCCTAACACATGAAAAGAAAGATTTCCATCCAGGATGTAAAAATCACACTTGATGATGTTTTCAGAGAGTTTGCTTATGGTATCTGAATGTGGGTATATTTTAATTAAAAATAATTCAAATTTAAAAACAGGTTTAAAAAAGGGGTGGGGCTTTGGAGTCTCTGGGCAGGGCATATAGCCTAGCAACAGAGTCTTCTTGACATTTCACTCTGAGTTCAGTCTCCAGTACAGAAAAAAAGAAAAAAGTTTGTGCTCTCAAATATTTTATTAAACATAGATCAGAAAAGCAAAGCTTGTGTTTCCCATTACTGTGAGATGGGAATACCCATTGTAAGACTTCCTCAGAAAATGCAACATGTAGCATCAGAGGGACTGGAGTCAGCAGACTATTAAGTGTGCATGCCTTGAAAACAGGTGTTTGATTTAGCATTGTACACTAGCCAAACAGCACTCAAAATTTCGAAAGTGAGCAGCCACAACCCTTATATAAACTAAAGAGGAGCATCTGGCAGGAAACAAAGGGCTTCAGTAGCAATCCTAACTGCTACTGTGAGGACTCCTAATATACCTCTTGAAACACAAACTGCATGCCTTTGTTTTGTATCATCAGCTTCTCCCAAAGTTACACAATGAAGAATAAGCATGTATTGATTGTATTTTCAGCCACTCTCTTTATTACATTTTAAAGTGTCACTAGAGGGCTGAGCATATAGTTCACTTGTAGGATTTGCCTAGCATGTGAGAAACCCATCTTGAGTGTCACAAAATAATTGCAAGAATAAAACTTAAAGAATAAATAAAGAAATACTGAAACAATCTTTCTAGGCATATTTATGTTTAATCTTGCTTACAGTTTGTATTAATTTGCTAACTAATAATTTGTAAATCTGATTATCATCATGTAATGATCATTTAAATAGAGAATTTTAAATTTTCTCCATTTTAAAAATATGTTCCTATAATAGTTTTAGAAATACTAGTAGGCACAAAAAGAAAAACTCAAAAATAGTAAAAGTCAATTAGTAATATAGTCAGTTCAAAAAGATAAAAGAATTTATTTAAACTGATTTATCATAAATTTATAATTTACCACTGTCATACATAAAAGTGTACTATTTTTTCTATCATAATGATTTTCTGTGAGCATTGCTGATATCCAACTATAGAGGTGGGCATACATTTCCATAACCATTTCCTTTATTCCGGGGAGGGTTTTTTTGGAATTGATTTGAGTTCAAGTATTCATATTTTATTCTATAAATGAAGCTTTAGATTACAAGGAAAAGTTCTTCAGTCAAAGAAAAATATAAAAATTGGCTCTCTGCTCCCTCCATATCTATTCAAAATAGTACTCAAAGTTCTAGCTAGAGCAATAGGAACAAAAGGAGATCAAAGCGATACAACTGGGAAAGGAAATGTCAAACTCTCACTATTTGCTGATGATAGGATAGTATACATAAGTGATGCCAAAAATTCTACCAGGGAACTCCTACAGCTGATAAACACCTTCAGCAATGTGGCAGGATATAAGATTACCATGAAAAAATCAGTAGCCCTCCTATATAAAAATGATAAATGGGCTGAAAATAAATCAGGGAAACATCACCCTTTGCAAAAGCCACAAATAAAATATCTCTATTGGTAACTCTAACCAAACAATTGAAAGACCTGTTTGACAATAACAGGTCTCTAAAGAAAGAAATTAAAGAAGACTTCAGAAAATGGAATAATTTCCTCTTGCTTAGACAGGTAGGATCAACACAGGAAAATAACAATTTTACCAAAAGCAATCTACAGACTCAAAATCCTATCACAATTCCTCACAGACCTTGAAAGAACAATACTAAACTTCATATGAAAAGCAAAAACCCCAGGATAGCCAAAACAGTCTTAAGCAGTTCCTCATAAATGAACTTTTGGAGGTAGCACTATCCCTGACTTCAAGCTCTATTATAAAGATACAGTAATGAAAATAGCTTGATATTGGCATAAAAAACAGATAAGTGGATCATTGTAATTGAACTAAAGGCCCTGATATTAACCCACACACCTATGAACACATAATTTTTGACAAAGAAGCAAAAAGTTTTCAATGGAAAATAAGCATCTTCAACAAATGATGCTGGCATACCTGAAAGTTGACATGTAGAAGAATGAAAATAGATCCATAACTATCACCATGGACAAAACTCAAGTCCAAGTGAATCAAAGACCTCAACATAAATCCTGTTACCCTGAACCTGATAGAAGAGAAAGTGGGAAGTAGACTTGAATGCAGTGGCATAGGAGACCACCTCATAAATATAAGACCAGTAGCACAGACATTGAGAGCAACACTTAATAAATGGGACCTCCTGAAACTGAGAAGCTTCTGTAAGGCAAAGAACACAGCAAATAAGACAAAACAGCAATCTAAAAAGTGGGAAAAGGTCTTCAACCCAACATCTAAAAGAGGGCTGATCTCCAAAATACATAAAGAACTCAAGAAACTATACATCATAATACTAAACAGTCCAATTAAAAATGATGTACAGATCTAAACAGAGAATTCTCTACAGAGAAGACTCAAATGCTAACGTGCACTTAAAGACATGTCCAACTTCCTTAGTCATAAGGGAAATGCAAATCAAAACGACTCTGAGATACCATATTACACCTGTCAGAATGGCTAAGATCAAATACACTGATGGCAGCTTATGCTGGAGAGAATGTGGAGTAAGGGGAACACTCCTCCATTGCTGGTGAGAGTGCAACCTTGTCCAGCCACTTTGAAAATCACTATGGCAATTTCTCAGAAAATTGAGAGTCAATCTACTTCATGACCCAGGAATACCACACTTGAGCTTATGCCAAAAGGACGTACATTCATATCACAAGGGCACTTGCTCAACTACATTCAAAGTAGCATTATTCATAATAGCCATAACCTGGAAGCAACCTAGATTCCCCTCAACCAAAGAATGGATAAAGAAAATGTGGTACATTTACACAATGGAAAATTACTCAGTGCTTTAAAAAAACAAAAAAAAAATGACATCTTGAAATTTGCAGGCAAATAGATGGAAATAAGAAAGAATTATTCTAAGTGAGGTAACCTAGACCCAGAAAGAAAAACATGGTATTTACTCTCTCGTAAGTGGATATTTGACATAAAGGAAAGTATAACCAGGCTACAATTCATAACCCCCTAGAAGCTTTGTAATGAGGAAAATGCTAAGAGACACATGCATGGATGACCCTAGGAAGAGGAAATATATAAGATCTCCTGAATAAATTGAGAGTGTGGGGGGAAGGAAAGGTGAAGGTGAGTGGGAGGAGAACATGAGAGAATGGGATGGTCAAATTGGGGGAGGGACAGAGAGGAGAACAATGAAAGAGATAGCTTATATCTTGATAAAGGGAGCCATTATGGGGCTAGGAAGAAACCTGGTGCTGGGAAAATACCCAGGAATCTACAAAGATGACCCCAGCTAAGACTTCAAACACTCATGGAGAGAGTGCCTGAACTGGCCTTACCCTGTAATCAGATTGATGACCACCCTAATTGTCATCATAGAATCTTCATCCAGTAACTGGTTGGAAAAAGATTCAGACACCCACAGCTAATCACTGGACCAAGCTTCCAGAGTCCAGTCAGAGAGAGGGAGGAGAAACTGTGATCAGAATATATTGTATGAAAAAAAGTTCAAGAAAATATTTTAAAAACCGAGACGAAATTGCTGAGAAACTAATAAATTATTACTAATGCCAATCATTATCATTTATTGTTATAAATTATTGTCATTAAAATGACTAAAAATTTTAGAATTAAAAAGTCAGAGATATAATAAAGATTCTTCTTTGTCAGAATAAGTGGATGAAGATAACATACTTCTGAAATTTAAAAATATATTATAAACTGAAATTTAAAAATATATTATTGTAAGATTTTATAGACTCATGTCTTCAAACATGCATATACTCCTCTTTTGAGCAGTTTTGCTTAAATAGTCTCAACCCTAATCTGGCATAAGACCTTTCTTGGTGGGGTATTTTTTTTGGTTTTTTGAGACAGGGTTTCTCTGTAGTTTTGGAGCCTATCCTGGAACCAGCTCTTGTAGATCAGGCTGGCCTTGAACTCACAGAGATCTGCATGCCTCTGCCTCCCAAGTGCACCACGACCACCCACCGGCCTCTATTTTTTAAAGGTCATAAATGTAAGTACTTAATTCCTCTGTTCTGGTTTTCTCCCCCACTCTCTCCTCCCTTCCCTGAAGACGCCATTCCCACAGTTTCCTAGAACACACCTTTTTACACACATCTTTTCTTGACTTACATTGTCTGAACTCTTTTCTTGCTCTCACACTTGATTTCCTCCTTCTGGAAGGTATGTTATCATATTCACAATCCATTTCTTTATTTTTTCTTTTCCCAGTTGTGCTCACTTTTCTGTTTTCTCTGCAACCAAATTTTTAAAGTGAGTTCTAAGCAAATACTGTTCCAAATGTTTCATTTCCAGATCTGCATAGAATTAATGGAACAGTTTGACATTGATGAGATCTAACCTATTTGTACAGTTTTACAAATAGGTCTTATCTCCCTGCTTATAATAAATGGTAAATTTTAGAGACAATATGGGAGATCTTAGCTTGTGAAATTTCTTTGAGATTTATTTGCTTTTTCACAAAGAAGTATTAGTTCAGAGTACTAATACCTGATGTCAATAGTGCATAGTGAAAATTACCTTCTCCTTGCTCAGCCTTTCTGTATCATGTGATATTTTTCATACTATTGTGACATTACTGTGAACTATGAGCCTTCTCTCATAAAATTATGAACTATAAAATATTTGACAGTTTGTCTAGTAGTAAAATAAATACTCAATGCATTGGGACCTCATTGCCTTTCATACTTTAAATACAGATCTTACTTCTTTAACTTCACAGAAAATGGTATCAAATAAAGATAAATCAATAGCCTGATGGAGAATCTGGATTAAGAAAACAAATTAATCACTTTTGGTATCCAACATATATAAGAAATCACTCAAAAATGATAGCATGAGTGTACCAATATCGGATGGTTAAAAGTACCATATGTATAAAATGTAAACCACAATAAATATATTTTATCTCAAAAACTGTTTGAAGCTGTTTTCTATGGTACTACAAGGACAGTCATTACAAGCTATTAGCAAATATTGTGAGGGATATCTGAAATTGAAAGGAACACTATGCTACCACATGAAAACATAATTTATCAGCAACCTTCAAAGATGTGGAGGAAAAGCATGTTTCCCTATGCAGATGATTGTGTTCTTCTATAAAAATGCCTTCTGAGAAATTTGGCCTTCACTGTAAAATACCATTTTCCTTGATCTGTCCCTTGCTATTTGAAACCATGAACTAAGTAAGATGAACCCAGTATTCCTTGACGACAAGAGAAATGTTTGCATATTGTAAGACCTGACAGCACAAGTAACTTTGGTTTAGGTTTCTTTCTTTATTCTTAATTAATTATTTATTTTTATTGTTGAAAAAAGATCCTACTCTCATACAATACATCTTGACCACAGTTTCCCCTGCCATTTTCCTCCCAGCTCCTCCCCATCCTTGCCACCCATCCACTCCATTTCTTCTTCAGAAAAGAGCAGACTTCCAAGGGATGACAGCCAAACAGAAAAAAAAAATTACAGTAAGATAGAGCCAAATGTCTCATATTGACGCTAGACAAGGCACCAGAATAAGAGGACAAGATTCCCAAGAGCAAGCAAATGAGGCAGAGACACACCGGTTCACGCAATTAGAGGTCCCAAAAATCACTGAGACACACAGCCATATGCTATATGCAGAAGACCTGGTGTCAACCATGCAGGCCCTGTGATTGCTGCCTCAGTCTCTGTGAACTCATGTGAGCCCTGCTTAGTTGACTCATTAAGCCATGTTCTCCTGGTGTCCTTTCTCCCCTTTGACTCCCATAGTCTTTCTGTCCCCTTTTTCATGGCATTCCCCATCTCTGAAGGGACCCAGTGTAGACCTCCAGTTTAGACGTTCTTCATGTCTGGTTGTGGGTCTCTGCACATGCTTCTATGTGGCGCCTTTAGGAAGCATCTCTGAAATGACTGAACAAAGCACCAGTCTATGAGTATAGCATAATATCATTAGGAAACATTTAATTAATTGATTAATTAACTTATTACAATTGTGTTTTGTTCTGCCCTAGGTCTCTAGGCTATTCAGTGTCTGGTTCTTGGGCATCTATGCAGTTCAGAGCTTGGGCTTCCTTTCTTGATATGGGCTTCAAGTTAAACCAAGCATTGGTAGGCTGCAAGTCATGCACCACCATATCCAAGGCAGATCTTGCAGGACGGACAGATTGCAGTATGAGGGTTTTTTTTGGCTTGGCTGGTTTCCAGGTTTCTCTTTCCTTAGCCCAAACAGTGCCTGCCCACAATGAAGAGACTAGAACTTAGGTGTGCAGGCAGAAGTTCTACTTCTCTACATTCATTTGTAGATACAGGAAAGGTCAGCGAAGGGAACATAATAGAGAGATTCACGACTTTGCTTTGGTATTAAGAGTTTGGAGTAGCCACTGGATATCAGTTAGTATTAGTGAAACTTCAGAAAAAGGGGATCTGAGTTGCATGTGTTTAGATGAGAGTCCCTTGGTAAATAGGTAAATTAAAGCCAAGGACTAGTTGATCTCACTGAGACCTGACAAAAATGAGGAGTGATCTAGCAGTCTTGTGGCATGATAGAATAAGCCAAAGGAGCTAAAACAAACAGCTACTGGGAAAGACTTTCAGGGGACTGGTATCTTAGAATCTAATTGAAGAATACCTTCCAAGAAGGAGGGGACAGGCAGTTGTGCTAACAACACTTCTAAAATGTCAGATAAGAAGAGAATGGTAGTATTTTAGAACAGACATAAATGCTATTTATTTTTAATTAATTAATTTATTTTAAAAATATCTTTTCTCATTTTATATTCCAATCCAAGTTCCCACTCTAACAACATCTAGTTCTAGGATCGATGAGGGGAAAGGCTAGCACAGAATAGTTTTAAGGGAACTGGTAAGAAAAATCTGGGTAGTACACAATTTCTAAGGAACTTGACTGAAAAATAAAGAGCCTGGTCATAGAGCTGGTAAAACTTACTATCTGACCTCCAAAGGAAGCCAGAGCACAGATACTTACACAAGTAGACTGGCAGGCATGGAGCATGAGGAACTCCTGCCTGCATCTATCTTCCCTGTGAGGTAGGCAGTATAGCCATCATTAAAATATGATTATGCAATTGTGCTAGAAATGTAAGGGGTAAGTGAAGCAAAATGGTAGTGAAGGACAGGGAAAGAGATTGGAGTGTGGATAGCACTATGGTTTTGAAACTAGACATCCTGTCTATAAGATTTTTTTAATCTTTTTTTATCCATGCTGGTGTGGTCATTGAAAAAAAATTAGAAAATTGCTAAGGAAAAAAAGCAGGATTTCAAGAGCCCACAAATACTTCAGGAGATCCAGGTGTGGGAAGGATATAAAGGCATACTTCTAATATTGGTCCCTGAAAAATCTAAGCACAAAAATCTTAGTGAAAAGCATATTGATTTCACCCTCTAAGTTACACATAAAAATTAAAATTTTTTAGTCTGTTTCTCTTTGGTCCTGTCAAAGACTGCTTTTGCTCATAATTTAAGTACTTTTCTGTGTTCTTTGAAGAGTAAGCTCTTACAAAACACAGCTGCTATGATCTTTTTTTCAACTCAATACCAACTGCACGATTACCAATGACTAACTAGTTGCTTGTCCTACTTCTGATGGACAAATTGGAACATAAAGAGTTTGGAAAGCTTAACCAGGCAAAACAACATTGAGGATATAAAAGAAGAAAATCCAAATAAACTTAAGTTTGGAATCAGGAGCTGATTTTGTCTGTGTTTCATTCTCACCCCAAACTGATAACAGTGGCTGTCACCAAAACTCTTCAAACGTCTAAGTTGTAAATTGATATGATGCCTACCAATCAGACAGACAGTGACTGTTGTACAATATAGATAGAAAGTTGGTAGATGGGAAGATAGAGAGATGAGAAAGAGAGATATTAAATAAAAATACATATTTTAAGCATAGTTAGTTTATCTATTGTCAGTCAATATGCCCAAAATGTGTTCTTATGAAATGCTTACTTCTTTTGGTATCAATCAAAGTTCTAACAACAAATTTTTTGGCAACAATCAGATTTGATTTAAAATATGTCAAAGAACATAACACTTTTCCTAGTTATATAACTTCTCAGAGGACTTGATAAGCTCTGGTGTCTTTGGAATTTTGAGAGTTACAATGTGCCAAAACCAATTACCCACATATATTTTATAGGAAAGTCATTCATTTTTTCACAAATATACAAAAAAGTCAATTTCATGAGATGAACTTCTGTTCTGAGGATCCACTCAATGACGGTCAGGTTCAGTAGATTGTGTCTCATGTTTCTGGGGCCATATTTTTAAAGACCTATCTTAGTGACTTTTTTCAGAAAAGGGTTTTATAGTCACTTGAGTCATATTGGAAACTGACTGTCCTATTTTAAGAGTAGTTTTGTTCTTATTTATGAGTATGTATCTGTGCCTAAGCATGCTCTTTGTGTGCACATAACTGAAGAGGGCCACAAATCTTCCAGAGCTGGAGTTACAGAAGCTTGTGAGCCATTAGATATGGGTGCTAGGAACTAAACTCATGCCTTTTGGAAGAACAAAAAGCACCTTTAACTGGTGAACCATCTTGCCTGCATCAGCATTCCACTCTTGGCCTGGCAATAGAAGTGCATATCTTTAATCCCAGCACTCAGGGGTAGAGGCGGGAAGATCTTTTTGAGATCAAGGCCAGTCTAGCCTACAGAGTGAGTTCCAGTACAGGTATAGCTACACAGAATTCTTGAATTAGTCTTTATCCACTAGCTGAAGCTGCTGCACCCTACTCTCAGCAAACTTCCTCTTACTGAATAGAACCTCCCTGACAAGCATTTTGTCAAATCTAAAATTTGAAAATTGAAACTTTAGATTTTTCTAATATTTTCTCCTGATGTTTTTCTTATGGTTCTTGTAGGACCCAGAAAATTATTCTTCCTATGGTTGTCTGATCTCTTAAACAGTTAGTCAAGAAGCAAATACATAGAAAATAAAAAGTTATTTTCTACCTCCTCAGGTTAGCATGACATTAACTGGACTGGGGCATTGCATTCTGCCAGTATCGCTTTCCCTTATTATTTTTATGCATTTTGTGCTATTTTTAGAGTATTGCTGTTGAACATGTTCTGACTGAATGAGTGAATCCAAATATCAGATCTTTTAATGTGAATACAAATGTCAGGTTGCAGCATAGCCCTGTTGGTTGTATCTGATAAAAGAGAGCACATCCAATGTCAAGTCAAAGCTAGAATGTCACATCAGCTGTCCTAATGAAAGCGGGAACATAGTGCTACCGATGATCTCTAAATGAATTCAGAACACACAAAAGGTTTCAAGTTAATTTTTAGAAAAAATGAAAATTTAAAGGCATAAGATTCACTGCCGTTGCAAGTATGAAATATCAGAGAGAACTATGATGTCATCTTCCTAGGTATTTAACTGTAAGTTTCAAATTTTAGCCACTGATTAGAAATTAAATGACAAAGAATATTCTTTATAACTGTTTAGTTATTAATTCTATGTTCACTCTCTTTATTGTGTACCCAGTACAACAAGGTCATTTACATATTTACAAACTTAATTTAAAAAATTATCCCAGGTGAAAAGGACCCTTATGACCCACATCTGTTAAAGATTTGATCTGAAGAGTTTAAGAAGGAAATCACTGATAACCAGGCGGCCTCAGAGTCCACAGCCCTTGACATAACATAGTGCATTGAACTCAGGTGCAGGCAAATCAGATTCTAATTATCTTATCCTGCTTGAGGGAACTGTCCTGTTTTTTCACTGTGGGCTAACCTTCATTTTACCATTCAACAGAAAATAATGACACTTAATGTGAGCTCTGTAAAGAATTATTTTGCCTTTGCAGCATCCTGTGCTCTGAGCGATGGCAATCCACACTTCTTTTATTTGGGCAAATCACTTTCTCTTTGAGGCTGTGGAAGAACACCAGCAGAGGGAAGGGTACTTAGTAGAGGCGCTGTACATAAATAGCTCTGCTGAGAGCATTACAAAGGCTCTGTTGTGCTATCACACAGCACAGCCAATAATGTACAATATGAAAAATCCCTGCCAAGTGCACAGAGAATACAGACAATGTTTGCCATTCCTCTGATCGGCTGTTTGTTATGTGCTGCAAGAGTTTATAGCAATAGTCAGGAAAGTCTACCACACCCTAAATATAACTCTCTGTCTCTCTCTGTCTCTCTCTGTCTCTCTCTGTCTCTCTCTGTCTCTC
>LOJH01004179.1:21467-36925 GCA_001685095.1 Ellobius talpinus | reverse complement strand
ATTTCATTTGTATTTTAATAAATAAAGCTTGTCTGAAGATCAGAGAATAAAACAGTCGCACTGATCAGCCTTCAGACCCGGCAGTGGTGGCACACACCTTTAATCCCAGTAGACACACTAGTGTGCCACAGAAACTGGCAGTGGTGGTCCACGCCTTTAATCCCAGCCCTAGAGAGGAATATAAGAAGTGAGGAGACAGCTCTCACACAGTCTCATTCTGAGATTCCTGGAGGCAGAATCACCATTTCAGACTGAGGTAGAGGTAAGAGCCAGTGGCTGGCTGTTTTGCTTTTCTGGCCTTCAGGCTGAACCCCAATTTCTGTCTCTGGGTTTTTATTAATCGTGTTACAAATAACCATCTGTAACGCCAGTTCCAGGGGATCTGATGTCCTCTTCTGGCCTTGTCATGCACAGCACACACAAGGTAAACAGACATATGTACAGGCAAAACATCCATACACATAATTTAAAAAAAACTCAAAAATTTTAATGTCTTTATAAAAGTTGTCACCATGCAAGGAATAGATGCCACAATAATTTTATATTTAAAATTTTCCAGGCTGGGAATAGTGGCACACACCTTTAATTCTAGCATTCAGGATGCAGAAGGAGGCAGATGTTTTGGAGTTCAAGGCCAATGTGGTCTACATAGCAAGTTCCAGGACAGCCAAGTATACATAGAGCGATTCTGTCTAAAAACAAACGAAAAATCTCAGCAATCCTTTGCAATACAAACAATGAAGCAGGAATAAAAAGGGAGCTTTTCCAGCACAGTAAAGGAACATAAATAAAGGAACATGCCATGGTTAGCGTCACCCAGTGCTGGATGATGAAATACTTTCCTCCACTGTCAGGAAACAGGCGAGGGTGTCCACTCTCCTTGTGTCTATTCAACACTGTACTGAAAGTCCTCACCAAGAAAATTCGGTAAGAAAAAGAAACTAAAGGCTATATCTAAATTAAAAAATTAGTAAAATTATCTTTGTTCACAGATGCATGTATAAATTCCTAAAGATTTCACATTCTAAAAAAAAAGCCCCCAAGCGATTAAAGCTATTAACCGAATTTGACAAGGTACCAGGCAAACAATTGGTTTTGTTTCTATGTTCTTACAATAAAGAATACAAAATAGAAATTAAACTTCAAAAAGAAGTTGGACATGGTAGTGCATACCTTAATACCAGCATTTGGGTGGCTAAGACAGAAGATTGTGAACTCAAGGCTAGCTTAGGCTATAAAAGAAGATTCCATTTTAAAAAAAGAATACTTAGGAATCAACAGTCAAGGAGACAAATTAAGATGAAAAACTTAAACATGTAATTACACTAAATGAAACTATGTAACAAAATCAACAATAATGTTGAGAGCTAGTGGTTGAGAATTCCTGCATTGTTATCATCAGGTCCAGAGTGCAGATCCTAACAGCCATGTAAACAAGTTGATACAATGTTGCTAATTTAATATTAATTTGATCATTTTGTATCCTTTAATCTATCAGTTCTACTTCTAAGACTTTATACTATCAAAGAACTATTTTTATATAAAAAGGAAATTGTTGAATAAAAGCCACTGATCACTTTGATAATCAAATGTTTTGCTGCTGTTTTGTCTTTGTTTGAGACAGGGTCTCACTAGGAAGCCTTGGCTGGCCTGGAGCTCACTATGTAAACCAGGTTGGTTTAGGAGTCACAAAGATCTGCCTGCCTCTACTTTCCAAGTGCTAGGATGGCCTATCTTTATAATTTTAAACAATTATTTTTAAAACACTAGAGAAATTTTAAATAAACATTAAATAGGTGACACAGCATAAATTTATAGGAAAACTTTGCTTTCTGAATTACAAATTTCTATGTCTGAATTATTTGCTATTACCATCATTTGTGTTTTAAAACAGAAATTTCTATAAAGGACAAAAGCTGTCCCTCCCAGGCACACTTCACTACGGCCTTCTTGGCTGGACCATGTCTGAAAGCCACATTGAAGGGTGACGGCTCCTAGCAAGCTAAGACTCACCCTGATTGCTTTCAGTCCATTTGACACCTTGTTTTCTTCAACAATGGCAATAACCTCCTGCCCAACATTCAGAAGGACTTTGTTGGTCACAGCATCATTGGAAAAGTAGATCAGATCGTCAATCATGCCATAATCACTGCAGTATCTTGTCACAACGCCCTGCACAGTTTTCAACCTGGTATCACCTGGGACAAGTGAGCAACGAGGTTACATTAGTAACAAAAGATAATCCCAGAGCCAGAGAGAATGGCTCAGTGGCTTAGTGCTTGCTGTTCTTCCAGAGGACCCAAGTTCAGGGCCTAGCACCCACAGGGGCTGCGGTGGAGTGTCGTAACCATCTGTAGCCCCTGAGGATCTACACACATACAGCTACCACACACATACAGAGTGCTCGCTCTCTCGCTCGCTCTCTCGCTCTCGCTCTCTCTCTCTCTCTCTCTCACACATACAATTTTAAAAAGTCAAATCCTACAATTAAACTCTACAGAAAAAGGCAAAGTTCATGGGGACAGGAACTTATTGGCTGGATTTGAGAACTGGAGAAGCAGCCATTGAAGTACGTTTGAAAGAGTGATTTTGAAGCCAGAATCCTAGGTTCTGAGGGGCACAGGCAGTGAACACGGCGGGGAGAGCTTTGACTCCAAACTCAGGCTGCCTGGCTTGACTCTAATGCTTCTAACAAGTGTAATCCTGAAGTGGCTCTTAACCCTTTACATGTCAGCTACCACCTATGAAATGAAGTCAGTAGCTATCACTACATGACAGCTGTTGTATGATTAAATGACAGACTATATGCACAACATGCAGATTTGTGAGTGGCTAGCACGGGCTAGGTGCCCGGTATATGATCAGGCATATATGGGCATCTGAGGAGGCCTAGACATGCATTATCTGTTACCATCTCATGGCCATCTTAGACACAGCCTAAGAGGGTAAGGCTGCAAACAGCACTGAGGGCACACGGAAGTGCATCTCCTCAAGGAGAGGAGAGAGACCTGGCCAGTCAGTGACCCATCGTGGACTGGAGCTGCAGCCACCACCTCTGAGTCCCCACTACACGTTTCCCCTGACCTCTCGCTGGCAATTAAATTCTCGGCCCCCAGACCACAGGACACCTGTGGAGCCAGTGCATCATGAAAACCAGATCAAGCTGTGGCTGAAAGCAGCTGTTCTCGCCCTTCCTCACGCTGTGGCCCTTTAATACAGCTCCTCATGCTGTGGTGACCCCCCTACCATAAAATTATTTCATTGCTCCTTCATAACTGTAATTTTGTTACCGCTGCGAACCATAATGTAAATATCTGATATGTGACTTCCATCGGGTGGCCAGCCATAGGTTGAGAGCCATATCTTTGGAAAGATAACGTTACTTCTGCATGTTACATTTTGCACATTAGCACACCTACGTACGGGCCTTTATCATGCTGCGCTCAGCAACTCCTTTTTTTTAAGTTATTTCTAGTTTCTCTTACAGGAAATTTCATTCTTTTAGAGGACGGAAAAAGCAACCAGCCTGAATTCCCATGCGGGGTTGGGGGGGGGACTAGAGAGAAAGGCACAGTGACTTCGGCAAGCATAGAGCTTAGATCCGGGAGGGGTAACCTCTCCGAATTAGAAGCCTGGGGACGGTAAAGAATCCAAGGGGAATGATTTCATTGCTTTTTGAAAGGACAACATGAGGTGGTGAGATTATGATTTCTAGACCTCCAAGAAAGCAGGCAGAAAGGTGCAGAGACAGCTGGTCACTCTGTGTGGCAGCAATCATGCACTATGAAGGTAAGGGAGAACGAGGAAGCCAGTGGCAGCGACCCAAGAGTAACAAGGCACGCCTAGAACCCAGCACTCAGGAGGCAGAGGCAGGCACATCTCTGAGTTCGAGGCCAGCCTGGTCTACAGCGTGAATTCCAGAACAGCCAGGACTACACAGAGAAACCCTGTCTCGAAAAACCAAAACCAAAATCAAAACCAAGAAGCAAGGGCCAACCTTAAGCCTCTAAAGCTAAAGGCCTGTTCTTGGACCACAGGGAAAGAAGGGAGCACCTAAGGAAGGCACCCTAGCATGACTCTAAGGGGTCACAGTCCGCCCCACCTCCCAAGCCTGCGGAAGGGCTTCCTGCTGGGGGCTCCTCGAGCCCTTACCTTTCGACAGCTCCGGCCCGGGTTGCCCAACCTCCTCCTCGGGGAGGTCCGCCCTCCTCCAGAAGAAGGACAACAGCTTGGCCACTAGGCGCAGCATGGCGCCCACTCAGCTTCCACCCCGGCCCCAGGAGCTTGCACGCCACAGCCCCGCCCATTGGCCACTACGCAAGCTCCCTAGATCTCAGCCAATAGGCTTGTTGTGTCTGCGCCTGCGCCTGCCTGTCCTAGGACTCAGCCAATAGGATCCTTGCATATGCCGTAAGCCATGAACGTTAGCAAGGCGAGTTTGACGGTTGGCATGCGAGGGAGCCCCGAGTTCCTCGTGGAGGCCAAAGAGACTTGACATGCGTAGTGTCCTGACCGTGGGGGGGGCGGGACTTCAGGCTGGATGGTCGCGGTGGGATGCTAGGGCGGCCATTTCTGCTCAGTTCACTTACGTGGAAAATGAGCCCTGGCTGTGGTGGTGGTGGCGGCACATGCCTTTAATCCCAGCACTCGAGAGGCAGAGGCAAGCAGATCTCTGTGAGTTCGAGGCCAGCCTGGTCTACAAAATGAGTTTATGATAGCAAGACAGCTCGGACTGTTACACAGAAAAACCCTGTCTTGAAAAACAAAAACAAAAAATTATAAATAAAGCCCACAAAACAAACAAAGCAAAGAAAGGTGAAGTATTTCCCCACCGAGTGTGACCTTAGGAGTGATTTTGCAGAAATTCTACAAAGAGAGATGCCCCCTCTATTCCAATTTTTCTGAGGATTTTATTTCTGGGGGTGGGGGTACATTATATACCTAGACTGCCTATGAACTGGCGATGTAGCTAAGGATGCTTTTGCCGTCCTGATTCTCCTGCCTCGATCTCCCAAGCCCAGAACTTACAGGCCTGTGCTACCACACTGTTTTATGTGGTGCTAGGGATCCACAGCCTGGCATGCTTGGCAAACATTGCTTCAACTGAGCTATATCCCCAGCCTGTGAAATGGTTTTATTTTGTGTTTTTTAAAAGTAATTATTTTTAAATTATAGATTTCTGTTTAAATTTTGGTTAATTTGCATCCTACATAATTTGAGTTACAATTTCCTTTTGTGTGTGTGTGTGGTTTTCTTGACCATATAGGATATTTTATTTTGCTCTTGCTGGTTTTTTGTTTGTTTTTTTTTCCAGGCATGTTTGCATATGACTTTGGCTTACAATTTCCTTTTTTTTTTTGGGTGTGGTTTTCTTGACCATATAGGATATTTTATTTTGCTGTTGCTGGGTTTTTGTTTGTTTTTTTCCAGGCATGTTTGCATATGACTAGAGAGTTTCTGCTACTGATCTCATTTCACGTGGTCCTAGATAGTCAAATCTGGACGATTTCTGTTTTTAAAATTTATCAGGGGATGGTGGCCCACACCTTTAATCCCAGTAGTTGGGAGGAAGAGGCAGGCAGATTTCTGTGAATTCCAGGCCAGTCTGGTTTACATAGTTAGTTCTAGGCCTACTAGGGTTACATGGTGAGACCCCATCTCAAGACGAAATAAAACACAAACCCTTATCAAGAATTTTCCCACTACATTAGTCTCCCAAGCCTTCTCCTCTGTATGTTCTGTGTCATAAATGAGATGTGATCTGATGAATCAGTTAGAGGTCTGATTTAGTTTTAGATTAGATTTTTAAATTTTTTTAAAAAATCAGATCTGTGAGTTTAATTTATACTCTTCTTAAGAGAATGGGAGAGAGCATTTCTTTCCTTAAATATTTAGGGGCCTGTCATAAAGGCTTCCTCTTGGGTGTGTTGCTGGGGATACATGGGGAAAAATGAAAAAGGACCTGAGAATTTATAGAGTTGGAGTTACCTTCAGACACAAAGGCGGGATACACCGTCAGACTCCCTCTCATGGGGTATGGTAGAAGTACTGCCCTTCAGGACTGTCCGTGGACACGGCCAGCCTGAGCTGCTACCCTAGATCAGTCTCTGCTGCATTTCCATGCAGACACCCTACGGCCATTGTATCTGTCCATCATATCTAAAAGAAAACGTGATGTTGCTTCTAGACCTTTCTCCCTGATGGTCTAAATAGCCCACAGTACTGACCGCAAATGGGATGGATTGGCTCTTCCACATCTACCTGGAACTTGATCCCCTCTTGTCATTTTGGGTCACACCTCCTCCCCATCCCCAGCCTGTTCTCCATCCAGCATCAGATGTCAGTCCACCTCAGGGTCAAAGTCAACCGGCTCCCATGCCCACAGATACCTTGTACCTGGATGGCCTCTGCATTCTATTTCCCAGAATCCTCAGTTCACCCTCCCTCCAGCCATGCTCCTGCCTTCTCCAGGACACCTAGGAGACCTCTGGCTTTTCTGCCCACCCTCTGTGCCTTTAGTTCCATCCACTGTCTCCGTGAAGTCTATTCAAACTCACACAAAGTCAAATGTGTTGCCATATGACACATAAGAACTGTGGCCTGTAAATATTTGGTGGGTAGAGGGAGGAAGGGCAGTTGTTTGAAGATTATACTGAAAAACAGGACTTGCTCTAGAATCTAGTACAGGAATAACAATGAAAATACACTTCTGTCAGGCAATTGTGGCACACGCCTTTAATCTCAGCACTAGGGAGACAGAGACAGGATCTCTGTGAGTTCGAGGCCAGCCTGATATACAGATAGAGTTCCAGCACAGCTAGGGGCTGTTACATAGAGAAACCCTGTATTTTCCAAGTCACTGTAAGTTGGGAGAGCTCAAGGAATGTGCTTTCCCTCTCTGATTCAAAGCAGTTTGTTTGCGTTTCTCAGTAGAAAACACTTTTGAAAGTCACAAAAGTCATGAAATTTGCTCACCATTTTTCCCCAAAAGAAAACACAGAAGAGTTCAATCCAGTTGGATCGATTCCCATGAATTCTACTGATTTTAAAACTCAGTAAATTTGGGAGGTTCCTCAACCCATTCAAAAGAAGTTCCAGGAACAGTGTGAGAGAATTGTTTCTTGTTTTAATTTATTTTTATTTTATGTGTATGGGTGTTTTGCTTGCATGTATATGCACAATGTGTGTGTCTTGTGCCCACACAGGCCAGAAGAGGGTGTTGGAGTCCCTAGAACTAGAGTATAGATGTCTGTGAGATGCCATGTAGGTGTTGAGTTGTAACCTACTATGTAGATGCTGGGAATTGAACCCAAGATCCTCTGTACGAGTAGCCAGTGCTTTTAACCTCTGAGCCATCTCTCTGGCCCTGGGTAAGTTGTTTCTAATCCTTCTTGTTTGGTTGAAACACTAAGATAACTGAACATCCCTGGTTAGAAACCAGTGACTGAACCCAGACTGCGTGTTGTTCTGCCGTTCAAGGGCCTGTTTTTTCCAAGTACTCTGGGCTGAGCCTCTTTGCAATGTGCACAAAGAAATTGTTGCTGTAATTGCCGGGACACCAGCGTCTCCAGGCAAATGAAACACATTCATGTCCCTTTTCTCTGCCTAGTGAGCAGAAATAAAGGGTGCAATGGGACGATTTTTGCCAATCCTTGGGGCTACCATGGGAACCTGTGGTGGAATTCCCAGCAGTTCAGGGGCCAGCCTTGCCAAATCAAGAACATAAAGGTTTATAAGGCCTGACAAAGGAGATTTCCATCGCGTGATAATAGGAGACAAAGAAAGACCGCTCGAAGAGATATATGATGTGACCTTGGAGCAGTTTTCTGTTTCAGGCCCTAGCCTGGTCAGGACCCACATCCAGTGCTGGACTCTGTCTTTAGCAGTACTTCTCTTTCCGAAACATCCTCCTGGCTATTATGCAGGGAGTGGGACCAGGGGCTCTTCCTCTCCTGCTTGTGTTAGGAAAGCCCCAAGCCAGGGCTTATGCAACCAAGGAGGAGATTTCTAAGATCCACTCCCTTAATCTCATTGAAATTCAGGAAGCTGTGTGCCTGCTCCTGGCTGCAGTGCTGTTTGGCTGAGCTTTTGTTCCACTTACTAATAGTTCTTGCTGGAAGTCCATCACCCAGAGGCCAGCTCTCCCAACAACCAGACAGCAGCAGAGGTAAGCATGAAGACATTAAACTACAAAATAAGTACATCCTTTGTAATCTCACGTTACCACTTTGTGTTCTCCCTCTGATTGGGACTCATAAAGTTGCTGGTGGAAGTTGGAATATACTATATCTGAAGGCTCAGATGAATCCGGATGGGTTTGGGTGGTTTTACTCACTTTGAGGATTAAGTGCTTCTTCCTTTTTAAGTTCACGCCCCTAGTGTATGAGCACTTTGTGTAAGAAAGTGTTTACTCTAGCCGGACATGGTAGTGTTTACTTGTGCAGAAGTTTAAGGCCAGCCTGGACCATACAGTGTGATATTTTGTCTCAAAAGAGAATTTTTAGAGGAATTTCTTGAGAGTGACTTATTATGACGAGAGGTTTTTCCCTTGTCAAGACTGTCCATGATGGGTTCATTGCACAGGAGGGAATAGTGGTTCAAGTCTGTCCATGAGTCTCAGCTTGGCTGTGTGTCACCCTCAGTAGTATGCCTGTTTCCAGTGCCATGACACGGGAGGGGCAGTTCAGGGAGGAGCTGGGTTATGACCGGATGCCCACCCTGGAGAGAGGCCGGCAGGACACAGGCCGGCAGGACACGGGCAGCTACACACCTGACTCAAAGCCGAAGGACCTGCAGCTGTCGAAGAGGTTGCCCCCGTGCTTCAGCTACAAGACATGGGTATTCTCTGTGCTGATGGGGGTGAGTAGCTCTACACTGTTTCAGATGACTTCCGGTGCTGGCCTTGTTCTATAGAGTACGTGACCCCATAGACAGGGAATCAATCTGCCTCAGGTGGGCCAGGCAGGAACAGTTCCCATGTGGGTGGGGGGCCCCTAGAGTGCCAACATATTATTTTTGTTTGTGTTCTATCAGTTACTTTTCTCAATATCTGTCGGGGCGGGGGGGTGTTATGGCCCTAAACCACACTTACTCTGAGCCCACAGGTCACCCGTCAGGTAGCTGGCATGACCCTGTACATGAATGGTCTGTGAAGGTTGGAAGGAAGCCATCTCATACTTCAGGGTAGCTCTGTGGAGTGAATGACAAGAGCTGTGGCCAGGGCTGGGGTCAGGACTATAGAGCCGGAAGAGCTACAGCAGCCATAAGGACTTTGGGGACCATGGGGGACCACGGAGAGGGTTAAGTTGGGTATGGCTAGAGAGCAGATCTAAGCTAGCCCAGGGTAGGGCAGTGCCATGTGGGGTCCCAGGATGCATGTACACGGTCTTGCAGATAACCCCCGGTGCTTAAAGTGTGCATAGTAGCTGAGGACCAAGCCACCGCATGCATTTCTCTATGACTGGAGCCAAGTTCTGTGCAGCCCTGGTCTGAGAATCCACATTTAGATGGGGACTTCTCCCTTTCCCCATCTCTAAACCCTTTCCAAATCCCAGTTTGGATCAGTTTTTGCAGAGGCAGTAGGGCAAGGCAATTGTTTTACAAGTCTCTGAACCTGCACCTGGGGTAGGATCCTGAATTCCCGGATATTAACACACACACACACATACACACACACACACACACCCCAACACATACACACAAAGAAACAGTGTGGCATTTTCTGCTCTGGCACCAGAGATGGGATAGGAGAGGTCCATTCCTTGGGTTCTGCTGGTCCTGCCAAGAAGAGCTGCAGTCATACAGGACCCAGACATAGTCAAAATAAATATGGGAGGGTGTTGGTTAATATGGGAAAAGTTAAGTTGCATTCAAAGGGCTGGGTACTGCCTCCTCAGGTGTCTCGTCATCAAACAGAGCCAGTTATAACCTGAATCTATGTCGCTGTTTTACAGAGCTGCCTTCTTGTGACTTCTGGGTTTTCGCTCTACTTGGGGAATGTGTTCCCCTCTGAGATGGATTATTTGCGCTGTGCAGCAGGCTCTGTAAGCACATTCCTCAGCCACATCAGCACCCTAATTCCCCCATTGTGGGTCTGAACCTCTCTGTGACCTGGGGTTTATAGGTTGCTGGTAACTATTTATGTGACTAGTTTTGTTTCTGTTAACTACTTGTGTGACTAGTTTCCTCTTTGGTAACTGCTCATGTGACTAGTTTTGCCTCTGGTAACTACTCATGTGACTAGTTTCAGTAGTCTGACCCCCATGTAGGAAACAGCACTTTTGATCCCGGTGTGTTGTAGTGTCTTCCTGCTCCTACTGTCTTGGGTGCCACTAAGGCCTCCACTCTTGGTAGTTAGGAGACTGCACCCCTGTTCCTCCCAAATCCTGATGCCATGTTTCTAGAATCTCATCCATTGCAAAAGGATACTGTCCTCAAAGAGGGAAGGAGAGAGCCACTAACACCCTCAGACTCCTGCCTCCCCAGTGTCTGGCTAGCTCAAGCACAGAGTACACTATCATCTCTTGGTCAGTGTGTGGTAGCTGGGCTATGGGGACCTTCTCATGGTGTCTGTAAAGAGACTCCATGATCACAGAAACTCTTATAAAGGAAAACATTTAATTGGGGTGACTCACAGTTTCAGAGGTTCAGTCCATTATTGCCATGGCAGGTGGTGTGCAGGCAGGCATGGAAAAAGAGCTGAGAGTTCTACATCTTGATCCACAGGCAACAGGAAGTGAACTGTTTCTACACTGAGTGTAGCTTGAGCATAGGAGACCTCAAAGCCCACCCTCACAATGCCACACTTCCTACAAAAAGACCACACCTACTCCAACAAAGACACACTTCCTGTTAGTGCCACTCCCTTTGAGGGCCATTTTTTTTAAATGCCCACACACCCTAAGGTCCTTTGAGGTCCTGGATCCCCAGGTCCACTCCCTATGCCTTTCCCTATTCAGCTGGTGACTGGCCAGCACAGGTCAAGGTTCCTGGGAGTCTTTTCTTCCCTAAACTCCCTGCTATGATCCCCTACCCCTCCCACAGGACACTGCTCCCATCAGGGGCCTGAGTTATCTTAAAAGGCAAAGGACACATGGGGCTCAGCAGTTAGGAGCATTTTCTGCTCTTGCAGAAGGCCAGGGTTCAGTTTCCATCACCTGTAATGGCTCATAACCATCTGTAACTTTAGTTCTAGGGGACCCAATGCCCTTTGCTGATCTCTGTGAGAACCAGGCATACATGTGGTACATAAGAACACATGTAGGTAAAACACCCCCCCACAATATACAATAAATAATTCTTTTTAAAAAAGAAGAAGAAAATAAAGACTAAAGACAGCAGTTTCTTTTAGCTCCACACCCCAGCCATGTGCACATGCTATCATTGGCCTCTTTGCTCCTTTATAATAAAACTCTTTGGAAGAATGTGAACCCCTCCCTGCTGCTTCCTTTCTGGCTATGTTTACTGTGTCCTCATCATGGGAGCAGGATCACTGTGTTTCTGACTGACATTGCTCCAGGGTGGCAATGATCCCTCAGTCTCAAAGGTGGGAAACACTCATGCCTGCCTTGTTACACCCCTGGCAGCTGTCTTCCCAGAAGCTGGGGTTTGATCGTTGGGTTACCTAAGTAGGTCCCAAACCCTACCTCGGGCCTCAACACAGGTTTCCTTTCCCTCCCATACCACCCACTATATGTCTTATGTAGACATTCCCATTGACCTCTGTCCCATGAGCCAGCCCCTTTTAGGTCCTATCTACTGTTCTAGGGGACTAGGGTCCTATTGCCCACATGATTGATGCCACAAGGCCTACCAGACCCAGACTGGTCCACCTCCAGTTCCCCTGACACTCTCACTAACTATCTCCCCTGGTTCTTGATCTGACTTTGGAGTCATAGCAGGGTCAGACATGGCTTGGATGACAGCCACTGAGATAACAGGACCCCTAAGTACAAGGGGACACTTCTGTTTTGGCCACATAGATACATTTTCCTTCTGGGTAATTGTTCAACAATACCAAGTTATAGTATGACTTCCACTAAATGCTTTTTAAATTAACTTTTGAAGTATAATATTTTTATAAATTCTTTGAGAATTTCATACACATGCATACAATGTATTTGAACTATATTCTACTTCCATTCCTTCCCCTATTCTCTCAGATCTATCTCTGACCTCCCTACTCCCCCTCAACTTCATTTCATTTTTCTTTTTAATAACCCACTGAGTCCAATTTGTGCTGAGTCAACCCACCAGGGGCCATGTTGTTGAAAAAAAAAGATCTGTCTTTCCCTTCCCCCACAGTCAGCAACTCCTCATTTAGGGGTGGGGACTGGTGAGCCCCTTCCTCCTAAATACTGTTTTTAAATTAAGTTACTTTGATATATCAAGGGACTTTCAGGGTTGAGGGAGCTTCTTGTATCAAGTAGACTGACTCAGATCATTGTAGAAACTTAAACATTGTAACACACAATTATCTTAATTATATGCTGAGTTGGAGGTAAAACTCTAGGTCTATAGCACCATAGGCAAGAGCCCCAGCTAACACTGAGCTACACCTGGCCTGCCACGCACTATTTGAAGGTTGACACCATGTCCAGGGCACAGGACTCAGGTGAACTCTTGGCTCACCCAGGTTCTGGCTTCTTTTCAGTGCATCCCCTCCGCAATCGTGAGCTTCGCTGTGGGGAGGAGAAACGTCAGCGCAGTAAGTAGGCTTTGTACTTATTTTTTTAAAAAAATTATTTAATTAATGCATATATGTGGGTCTTCATGAATTCATGTGTACTGTGTGTATCCAAGTACTTGTGGAGGCCAGAGGATGTCAGATCCCCTGCAAGTGGAGTTCTAGGTGGTTGAAGGCACCTGAGGTGGGTGCTGGGAATCAAATCCAGGTCTGATTCCTCGGTAAGAATAGTAAGCACATCTCTACAGCCCCACACTGGACTTAAGCCACTGGTGAAGCCTCCCCTGCAGACTTGGAGAGCCCACAGCACTGAGCTGTGGAAAGCAGATGTCCTCTTGATTTTGTTAGTATTTCTAAAGAAGGAAATGCCTCCTGCTCTGTTTTCCAGATTCCCAACTTCCAGATCTTGTTTGTCTCCACGTTCGCTGTTACCACTACATGTCTGATCTGGTTTGGATGTAAACTGATCCTGAATCCCTCAGCCATAAACGTGAGTCACTGGAAGGGGATTGGGTCACATGGATTTCATGTTTTGACCGGAGTTATGTCTTCCCACTGATATCAAATGCTGCTTCCACTGAGCAGTGGCAAGCCCTGGTTAGAGAGTCGCTGTAAGATGCCTTTGCTGGCAGGTGTTGAGGATTTTTGCCTATGCTTCTGAAGGAAAGAATCATCTCTATTGAATTCTGAGTTTCTTCCATTGGAGAAATCTATTGAAAAATGATATTTTAGTGTCTGTTTCCCAACAGCAACAGGCTTGGGATGCAGGTCAGAGGTAGAGCATGTGCTTCTAGTATGTGCAGTGCTTCACATTTTAGTCCATTACCACACATGTTAGAAAAGATAGTAACTTACTAATGTATCTTATCCAATCTATGATATTGCTGTTTATGAAGCATTCTGTCATTTTTTGTACTACTGAGAAAAGTGGAAAAAGATTATATAAATTGTGATACTCTATGAGAAAAAAAAATCTCACCAGAATTAAGGATGCTCTATCTACTCTTGTGAGAACACACAAGAATTCAAGGACCACTCAGGCTGCTGTGTATAAAAGAAACACAGCCGACTGGACACTATGATTATTGAGTGCATGTGGTAAGTTGCTGGATATGAAAAATAAATATAAAAATTTAATTGTGCCACAAAAATTGAAAATATTCTCTAAACACAGATGCTTTCTAGAATTAAATGTGTAGAACTGGTTATGCTAACTCTTCCTGTTATTCCCAGCACTTAGGAGATGGAAGTGGGGAGATCAGAGGAGTTCAGGGTCAACCATGGCTATATAGTTAAGTTTGAAAACCCCAACCAACCAAAGAAAACATATAAAGTTCCTGGGAATATGCCTAACAAGAAATTAAAAACTATGGCAATTATCTTTTTATAATTATTTTATGTTTTCCTGCATGTCTGTCTGTGTACTGTGTGTGTGCCTGGTGCCAATGGAGGCCAGGAGAGGGTGGATGACAGGTACACAACCCAGACAAATGGAGGGTGAGCCCATGAGACAATGCAGGTCACAATGAGAGGCTCCTCTCCAAAGTCTGCATAGGGCCTGGTTCAGGGGAGCACAAAGAAGGGGAAGGATCCCTCAAGGACAGGTGGGGACACATCCTCCCACAGCCAAAGTACTGGAAAAGGGTAAGCTGGGCATGGGTTGCAGGAACTATCATAGCTGGTCAGACCAGATTCACATCGTACAGGGGGCGTCAGGCTACGATCTGAGTTACAGCAAGTACTGAATAGAATTATCCAGATATACCCCTTACCTCTTACCTGCCACATAGATGAAGATTTGAGCTGTGTGGGTGCAGCTAGGAGAGACTGCTCTTTCCCAAGCATGGGAGCACCCTTGACAGAGGATACCTTTGGCACACTACCCCAAGAGAAATTGGTGCCCGAGGAGGAAGAAATCACACAGCAAAGTAACTCAGCACACGCCGAGAGAGTCTCTCTGATGACAGCAGCAGGCCCTTTGGAGAACTATTTGGTACTTGTATGCATTTTCTTAAAATGAAGACATTGCACCATCCCAAGTGGAAGCCTTGGAGAAACACCGGTACACCATGGATAAGGAGCATGCATGAGGGGCTGGAGCGATGACTCAGCAGTTAGAGCACTGGCAAAGGACCAGCAGCCCCAGCCTCACCTGATGTTTACATCTGCAGGACTTCAGTCCCACCTGAGCTAGAGGTCAGACTCCATAAGTAACTAGGCCCTCCACAGCCCCAACCACATTGAGACCTGATGGTTATTGAGCCAATAGTAAGAGCTACCTGGGGTAGGTGGAACCTGAGGAGCACAGTATTTGGCCCAGTCCTGCTCAGAAACTATGTATGCCTCCTTCAAGGATATCCATGTGAATGGTGACACTCAGGAGCATGCCTCCATCTGTGTGGTTGTGCCACACTGCAGGCCCTTCCTCAGAAGGGAAGTGCTGGGAAACCTTTGGGGTCCCTACACTGCTATTACCTGGTGGTAGGACTCAGCCATTCCTGCTCTCTACCCATCTCCTCGTGGGTTGGTGTCATGGCTAATCTTGTCAACTTGAGCACATCTGGAACCAACTAGAACCCAAGCAGCTGGGGACAGCAGTGAGGGGTTTGTCTTGATTTGTCTTTTGAGGTAGGAAGACATCCTCTAAATCTGGGCCATATATTCCAGTAGCAGCCCACATAAAAGACATGGAATAGGGCTGGAGAGATGGCTCAGAGGATAAGAGCGCTGGCTGCTCTTCCAGAGGTCCTGAGTTCAATTCCCAGCAACCACA
>LOJH01004178.1:11138-31753 GCA_001685095.1 Ellobius talpinus | reverse complement strand
TGTTGTGTGTGTACATTTCCATATGTATGAGTTTGTGAGTGTGGAGGTTAAGGGTCAATTTTGGTGTCTTCCTTCGCTGCTATCCATTTTATGTTTGAGACAGAACAGAAACTGAATCTGATAGACAGGCTGACCAGTGAGTTCTCAAAGTCCTCCTTTCTTTTCCCCTTCCCCAGTGCCGAGGTTAGAAGCATGTGCTTCTGTGCCTGGCTTTTAGGTAGGGCCTTGGGATCTGAACTCAGAATCTAATGCTTGTGTGGTGATCTTCTCACCAACTGAGCCATTTTTGCATACCACATACAATGTGCTGGAAGTCATGTGACAGCTAGTAGCAGCCTTGTTTGCATTCAATGTTGATTCCTTTATGGATTAGGAGCTTCATTGTTGTCTATGACAAAAAAGAAACTGTATGTTTTGTGTGGCTTTATCTGCCCTTCTTTCTCTTCAGGGTATTGTATAGACTGTGTGATAATTCTTAATTAGCCATCTTTGTGCCATTGCCTACTGGAGCTATGTACTGTTCATATTTAGAACTTTCTGGAATATATGTTTGCAAATTTTATAATACAATTTATAAAATATTGTTTACAAACCTTAGAAAAACTCTGATTAAATTATCCCAAGGCATTGCAGCTTCCCCAAAGAGGTAAAAAAATTAATCCAAGCTGGCAACATAGTAAATGATATTTGAAGCCTTTAAAATAATCATATGTAGATGACAGACTCTTCACTGTACCATCAAATGTGAGAGAAGTTAAAAGATGACCGTTAAAGGGATGTTTTTACTTGCTCTGTTCTCTGTATGTTTTAATCAGGTAAAGCCATTTGTTTCAGATTTTTAAATCATAAAACTTGGAAAATGTATCGGTAGATTTGACTGCAGAAGGAACTTCCACAAAATTCAAGAAGGTAGCAAAAAGGATTAAACTGCACCAACAAACTCAGCACAATGTGTTTAGATTGCTTTGGATAAGAGACAAAAATCAATTGCATGAATTTAGAATGTAATGAGCCTGGCTGTTAGAAATTCATGTGGAAAAGAGTTGACATTTCCAGCTGGCTGTGAACACAATACAAATCAACTCTATGACACACCTGCACGAAAAGGCCAATGCAGCAGTAAGCTGCGCTGTTTGGGCAACTGCGGGCTGATCACTTTTAATGTGCACCTGAGTAAGGATTTGCCAGAATAGCCAAACAATTTGAAGCTATGCCATTTAAAATGTACGTTCAGTGCAGGGAAGTCATTACTTAAATTATCTGAAAAGGAGTGAATTTAGGCTGGGTTTTGAGGACAAGCTTGAGACTAATAACCAAAGATGCTTTGGATACTTGGTTCATGCTTATTGTGAGCCGATATTGTTGAACATCTTAAAGTCCGGCTGGATTCAGTACCCTTTAGTGTGATCTGTACAAGCTCCCATTGCTCTAGGTTGTTGACTGAGGGTTTTTCACAGTTATCCAACATAAATGTTTGCTTTGTGTAGCAGGTTGAAAAAGTGACTTCTAAAATATTTTATGATGTTAAACTTCCTAAGAAGTAGATAATACTAGACTTTCATAGGACAAGGAATGCAATGAGGTGAATACATGTCAAATGTATCTGGAATTTCTAAGCAGAGACCTTCAGTGAAATCCTGAAAGAACCCACGCTTCCTCTTTCTACTCCAACTAAATACTATTCTGACTTACTAGACAGTGAGAAATCCAGTCTAAAAATCAAGGGAGTGTATGCTGTAGCTCAGCCTATGGAAGCTGCTGCCTATTCAGAAGCTATGTTGAAATGAAGTGCTGTTCTGCTCAGCACCCACTCTGGCGTGACTGTAGACCCTGTGATTAGGGAGGTGCCAGTCCGGATATTCCAAATTACATGGGAAGGGATGCTCAGTATGCTGCTTTGCACCATGTTTGCTCCAGCAATTCCACACTACCAACAATGATAACTGCGGATTATAATCAAGTTCTCAAGGATTTTCTACTTGCTCTTGAACATTTTATAGGTAGAGAGAAACTTTAGAATGTTTCGCAATCGACTCCTCAAAGTGCAAGGCATCTAAGATTTCACCCACCTTTAAAATGTTTTGCAATCAACTCCCCAAAGTGCAAGGCATCTAAGATTTCACCCACCCTTTGAGCTGTAGGTTACCCAGCCACATAGTCAAGTTTGTTTCCTGGATCATGTGACCTGGGCCAGCGATGAAGGCAGTTGATTACTCACAGTGCTAGCTGTAGACAGAGCCAGCCTTATTGGGATCCTTATCCCCCATTCTTAGAGGTGACATGAGGAAGACCAGGTGACACTTATCTAGACATCTTATGGTCATCTCACTGGACATAGACCGTATGCTTGAAAACCCAAATCTTTCATTCAGGGAACATACAACCCTATTTTTTGCTCTTGAAGAAGACAGTCTCTGTCTTTTAAGATCATTTTGCCAAAGGCTCTTTTTTACAAGAAGTTCTCAGAAGCAGAAAACTGGTACAGCCGTAAGGATTATAACTGCAGATCTGTCTCCCAATGTGCAGTTTCAGACACAGGAAATCCTTATTCTACTGAGCATCTGTGATAACAGTGACTAGTGACAAAGACAGCCAGGAGGCACCTGATCAAACCATATCTATTTTAATATCATGTGGTTAGTGTTACCCATTTCTAGGAAGAATTTTGAGCTTGTAAACAAGCAAAAGCATGCTAGATGTTACTCTAGTTATTGTCTATTTATCTTTTAGGTTTCAGTTCTCTCTCCTTTCATATGCACATACTCTAACAGACACATCGTATCATATCATGGGTCTTAAGGTGTCATCCATGTTGCTTTTTATCAATTCCAAGTCTCAAATGTTCCTGCGAATTATAGGTAACAGTTTCAAAAGGATGGATCCTGAGTGACAAGTGCCATCAAGATTTCCATGCCAAAAATAGTGATAATGATATAAATTCCTGTGGATCCTAAATTTACTGAGGGAGATAACTGCAAAATGCATGCATATGTGTGTATGTATGTGTTTGTATGTAATCTGTCTTTAGATATTTATGGTTATGACATGTGAATTGACTGATAATTGATTCAGAACTCCATTTTGCAGGTTTATTTGAGCATAGGTGCATAGATCAAGTGTACATTTAAAATATGAAGCAAGTTATTTTCATGCATGTGTACTTGAGCAACTAGAAAATGACTATTATAAGCAGGGTCCCTTCACCAAATTTTAGCCACCTGCATATTTCAAAAGCCCATGGAATGTTAAGGCTTCATGCAAATGATGGGGCTTTTATATATTATTTTTGGAAAAAAAAACCTTTCCACATTACCAGTCCATGTATGTGTGCATTACTCTCTATGAATATTGCACAAAGGACATTGCTACAATGGAGTAATGAAAGCATTGAAATTGGGAAAAGAGGGGTTAGAGAGATGGCTCAGCAGTTAAGAGCACTGGCTGCTCTTCCAAAKGTTCTGAGTTCATATTCCCAGCAACCATGTGATGGCTCACAACCATCTGTAATGAGATCTGTTGCCCTCTTCTGGCCTGCAGGCATGCATGCAGGCAGAACATTGTAAACAGAATAAATAAATAGATCTTTTAAAAAAAAGTTTCAAGAAATCAAAAAGTAGAACCAACCTGCCTGTCCACAACATACAAACTAAGTGTAAAGTAGACACACTGTAGGATATTCAGGTATAAAAAGGAAGTGGGAAAAGATTCTATAAGGTTTCTGATTTCAACAAGTCACGATGCCTTCCTAGACGACACTAGTGTATAGTTATTGTTAAGTTCATAATTAGCACAGTAGTCATTCGCATAAGTGACCCTGACGTAGGTGATGTTTTCCTTTCATTTCTGGAAAGTTAAAAGAAATTTTGGCATTTTTTCTCTCTTAGGACTTACTTAGTAAGAAAAAAATCAGTGATCACTTTGTACAAATTGCAATCAGTCTTGTTGTACAAAGTCAGCCCTTCATTTTGCAATCAGGGATCATGCTAGAATGTTGATTGGCATCACCCCCTTCTATTTGAAGAACACAGATGGCTTTAACTGGAGAATTCCAGGCTATGAATGCTTCTTCGCTATCAGCATTTCTACACAAGGTTCCCTGGCTCCAAGGTCTAGAGTCCTAATAGAGAAAGAAACAATAACACTACATAGCCTTGTGTGGACTCTTTTATGATGGTTGCTTTCATGCCCAGATGAAGGGAATAATTGCTGGATATATTTTATGGTGTGGTTCCACTTTATAGAAGGAACAATAAGCACAAGTTATATGTTAACTATTATTGCAATAGTTCCTTGTAGATTTTACACATTTTAATATAAATTAAGAATAAAAATAAACTCCCAGTTTTACCAATAAGCTGAATGCATGGGGAGAAGCTTTTTAAAGTAATTGTGTTATTTATATTTTCTTTACCCATTTTATTATAAAAAGCTTTAAGAGTAACAAAATGTAGAAGTGCACAGCAAATACCTACATACCCATTGTGGAACTTCCATAATTAACTGCATATATTTGCTTGTTAATATAGTCATCCATCCAGTGTCCCATTGTTTATTTGTACATCTATCTAAATTTCTTGCTGTTGGTTATATACCACTAACAAGTAGTAAACTCTATTCATAAAGCTGACTGCAATACTTGGTACTTCTGAATAGTTGAGCATAGTTATTATGTTCAAATGTTCGATATTTGTGTGCAGTTTTTAAAGTAAACCATTTATATAATAGAATGCATGAAATTGAAGGTATTATTTAATGGAGTTAGCAACCGCATATGTCTCTGAAACACAACAGTTCCCATCCCACTGAAATGTCTTTTCATAACCAATGTCTACGTATCTCCCTTCACTTGCAAACCCTGGTTTGATTTTTTTTCTCATTCTAGGAATTAGTTTTGCTTGAGAGAACCTTTAGAAATAGAATCTGATCTGATCTGGCTTTTTACTGAAATACTTCTTTCAGCATAATATTCTGAAACTAATATATGGGGTGTGTAGAGGTAGCTTATTTCTTCTTATGTGTAAATGGTAGCCTATCTTATATGAGCCACCAGCTGGCTAGTGTATTATTCTCTGTTGATGGAAAAATGGGAGACTTCAAAGTCTGTATATTCTTTTTTTTAAAAAAAATATTTATTTATTTTGTATACAATAGTCTGTCTGCATGTATGCCTGAAGGCCAGAAGAGGGCGCCAGACCTCATTAAAGATGGTTGTGAGCCACCATGTGGTTGCTGGGAATTGAACTCGGGACCTTTGAAAGAGCAGGCAATGCTCTTAACCACTGAACCATCTCTCCAGCCCAAAGTCTGTATACTATGAATCAAACTTTTTGAATAATTTTGTACAGACTTTCTGGGTCTGGATACATTTTCATTTCTCTGGAGCAAATGGTCCAATTTTTGTTTTATCCTGGGCTGGCACTATGTGGGATATGTGATACACTATGCTCTACTGATATTGGGGAGTTGCAGGACAGTGCACCCTTACAAGTCAAGAGAACAAACCACTGTGGCATGTTGTATCATTTACTATGTTGCTCAGTAGAGGGGGGTGAATTAAATGTGCTTTTGATTTAGGGTTATTTTTAATGTATGTTAAGATTATCAGGGTTTAAATGCATTGAGAGTTGAGCATCTACAGTCATGTGTTTATTTTAATAATCAGAACAAAGAAAACTTCAGATGCTGATGTAAAAAGATGAACCTATTCAATGTCAACTCATGCAAAAGTAACAAAAATTGTAGCAAAACTACATTCATGACAAAAATACTCCCATAAAATTTTGAATACAAGAAAATTTCTTATTAAAATCTGTAGGTGAATTAATACTGGTGTCAGATTTAATGCTTTATGTTTAACTTTGTACCTAATGAAAGAATGTGTGTCTTTAGCAACACTATTCTGCATCAACACAAGTGGCTATTTACAGTGCAATACTGCCAGGAAAAAGAAATGAGGCCATCCTGACAGCAAATGAAAAAAAAAACCAAAAAAAACCACAATATCTGTTCAAGATACACCATATCCTATGTAAGAAACTGCACAGAAAGGACAAGAACCCACCTGAGGCAGACAATGAGTTTTGCTCTTTTGTAGGATACCATGTTGTTTTCCATCTCATATATTACCCATAAAATTAGAAGTTTCAAAGGTGTCTTTCATGATGCTTCAAAAGCCCACTAAAGTAATAGAACACCTCTAATAAAATCTGGACATGTACACTGGAAACTACAAAATTGTTGAGAGAAAATCAAGGAGATGTAGACCAATGCAGAGATAATACTATGATAATGGATTGGAAAAATCAATAGCATTAGAATGTCAGCACCCCAAATTAATGTGTACACCTTCACAACCTTTTTTATTTAAAATTTTTCCTGTCATCTATTTTGATCATAATTTTTATACTCCCACAGTTCCTCTCAATGCCTCCTTTTCTCACTATAACCCAACTTCATGGTAACTACATACCCTTAATCCCTCAAATAACAGCTTTGGGGCATGAAGGACCTTTAAAAGTTCACAGGTAACACTAGAGAAACCGGGAATGGTAAACACACAGTGTTGTCTTTCCAGAAAAAAAGATGTACAACCTGTTTTTACCCCCAGAAATTGGGACTGGAGGTGGCTAATAGCCCAGTGGTCTGCATTACCGGCAGCACCAGTCCATACCAAGTTTCCATAAGCAGGATCAGAAATGATTGATAACATAGGTGACCTTTGCATTATCTATATGGCTAGGGGATCCCCAAGTTCCCATAATCAGGACAGGATGAACTCTACACTACCTCTACGATTGAGACCACATCATATCCTTCCCTAGACCCTTAAGATAACACACTTATCCTATCTCTAAATCCCATCTAAATGAAGAAGTGACAAGTACTTTGAAAAGAGTGTTGATATAATTATGCCTCCTTGTGCATAGAGGATTGTGCTATGCCAGGAAACTTAGCCCCCCAAATTTTCTTGTCCTTAAACATGCTTACAACACACTGCCCAGGGTCAGATTCCAGACATTTGAATCAACGTTGGCTAACTAGTTTCTGTTGATCTGGATTTCCTTCTTGCTTTATACCTATACCCCCAACAAACAGCAGCAGCAGCAGGAGCCGCAACAACAACAACAACAAAGCCTAAAGAAAATCAGAACAAACAAACTAAAAGAAAAAGAAAACAAACCAACAAACAAATACCAAAACAAAACAGCACATGCAAAAACAAAACAGAATCTGTTCTGTGCTGGTCAAATACTCTGAGCATGGTTCCAGATAAATACTAATATTTGATTATTTATAGAAGAATTCATACAATCTATTTTATTGTACTTACTCTTTCCCTTCCAGCTTCGTCTACCATCACCCATCCTACCAATCCAACTTTATGTTCTACCTGCTTTGTTTGTTTTTCTTTAAAAGTGTTTTTTTTTTATCATTTTTACATACCAACCACAGTTCCCTCTCCTTCCTCTTCTCCCACTCTCACCCTACACCTTCTTCCTGCCCAACCTCTCGTCCATTCCTCAGAAAGGGGAAGGGAAGGCCTCCCATAGGGAGTCTGCAAAGTCTGACATATCAAGTTGAGACAGGACCAAATCCCTCCCCACTGTATCACAGCTGAGCAAGGTATCCTTCTACAGGGAATGGGCCCCNGTAAATTTTCATCTAGTAACTGAGGAAAGCAGATGCAGAGAATCCACAACTAAGCTCTGGGCCAAGCTCTGGGAGGTCAGTCAAAGAGAAAGAAGAGGAATTATATGAGCGAAGGGGTCAAGATCATAACAGGGATACACACATAAACAGCTTATCCGAGCTAGTGAAAGTTCACTGACTCTGGAATGATAGCTGGGGAACCTACACAGGACCAGCTAGGCCTTGTGAATGTTAGTGACATTTCTGTAGCTTGGGCAGTCTGTGGAGCCACTGGCAGTGGGACCAGAATTTATGCCCCATTTTTTTAATATATTGATCTGATCTGAATTTGTGTTTCCCAAGTACTCTTGGGTTTGAAACAACTTTTTTTTTCTTTTTTAAGAAAGCATCTGGAGACCTAACATGCTACTTGATAGCAAGGTTGTCTCAGTACTTGGCATGCATTTGGCTAAAGCATGCAGACACAAATTCTTGGAACAAAATAGATTCAAAAGTTTATTGAAACTTATAGCTACATTTTGAGAAAGGTACGAGAAGGTATAATTTTAGGGTGACATGAAGCTACCCAACTGTAGATGTATCATTGTTTTAAGCCTACAATTTTAACACAAAAAATATTCTAGAATAAAACAGAGTTTGTTCTATGTCCTAATTGCTGTAAGTTCATAGTACCCCTCACCATGAAAACCATCACCACCACAAGCAACAACAACCAAACAACAACAAGTACCCTGCCTCTCAATTTAACAAGGAACTGATAGTCCAATGAAAAATGAGCAAAGGTTTGGAATGGACATTTCACTTTAATAAATATGTGAAAGGAAAATAAACACATGAAAGATGCTTCATATATTTAATCATCAAGAAATATTTATTTAAACCACAAGATAGTTATGTTTCTTTCATCTTAAAATAGATTTTTCATAAAGTAACTGTCAACTTTATGCATCCTAGTTGGATTTATAGTATGGAACAGCACCTGAGTGAAGAAAATTTGCAGTTTCCTATAATATTCATAAAATATTTAGCTTGTTACTTATCAAACCCAAGTCTGATCATGAGAGAGAGAGAGTTAGAACTCATGTCCACACACATAATATCACCGGCATCAAAGATATTTGTGGCATAACTCTTAATTGTTTCAAGATAAAACAGTCCAAATATATATTACTAAATGGATCAACATGTGTCACTTTCTTATAGGTTATTATATTATGTAATTAACTGTCAATCTTGTATTTATTATTTTAAGTAGAAGAAATCAGACAAAAGTTTACATAGTATGTCATGATTTTAACTACAAAATATTGTATTAAAGAAGATAAAATTAATAAGGCTCATAAAAGTTCAGAGTTTCTGTAGGATCAGGAACTAGCATGAACACTGACTGTAACTACCCATGAAACCCTTGGGCTGGCAAAATGCCATTACATGTTGGTTCTTGCAATGAGATATTTGTTAAAGTTTTGGATTTTTTTCATCTCACAGTAGAAAATTGATTTAAAAAAATGAGCCAACTTTTTAATGGAACAACTGGAGGCAAAAGTGGCCATAGCAGAACGTGTATGATTTTCAAACCATGGGGTCTACTGAATACTTTGCCCTTGCAGGTGAAGGGGCAGATGGAACTCTCCAGTTGCTTTGTTTCTTTCATTCTTTCCTTTGCTCTTTAAAGCTTCTCTTCCTCATCACCCACTGCATGGTAGGTAGTTGTCCATATGTTCCTGGAGATGCTTGTAAGTAGTTATACTAGAAATGATTGGCTCTCCTAACAATTGGAATATACATTTCGACTGGAGTTTAGATATCTAGGCAGAAGACATTGTTACACTCTTATAGTAATAAGACTTTCCTTCTAAAGTAGGGTGACCAAGCCAGGGGACTTAAGGAGCTCTGCCTTTGTCAGCTACTAGAACATTTTTTCTAGGAATTAGACAAAAAGAGTGAAATATTCCAGAGCATCAGTGTGATTAGGTTTATTTAGAAAGTTGATTCCCCATGCTCAAGGAATGGCATAGAAAATACTGAAAGATTCCTAAGTCTTATCTGAGTATTGTATTTGGCTTGGAGACAGATCAAGGTCATAGGAGGTAGAAAACAAAACAAAAAGCAAAGCACTCTCAGTTAGAGAAAAATAACATGGGATCTCTAGATTGTTCAGTTTTCAACAACAAATAACAGGTATACAAAGGAATAATAAACCACAATTCATCCAAAGGAACAGATTAAATCAATAAAATATTTCCCTGAGAAAAACTTGTTTACTAGAAAAGCACTTCCAAATAATTGACTGTGAGATGCTCAAATAACTGAGGGAAGACTTAAAGAAATTGAAGAAAATAATGTGCTGAACAAAACTGAATGAACAGATGGAAAACAACTACTAAGAAAGAGCCCAAGAGGACATTCTTGAGATGAAAATTACAATAATTGAAATAACAGATTCAACAGAGGAACACAAAGACAGGCTTAAGAAGGTAGAAAAGTTAGTGCCAAACCCAAGGCATTGGAAATTATTGGATCTGAGAAAAAGAAAGAAAAAAGGTTGAAGAAAAATGAGTAGAGATCAAAGGACTGTTATAAAAGCCACAGTAACACAGTGTGAGTTAAATACTAGAGGGAAGAGATATTATTTGAAAAAATATTGTCTCCTTAAAGATTTGATGAAAGGCATGAATGTAAATATTCATCAAGTCCAAGAAATCTTATAGGGTAAACTTAGTCACATGATATTCAAACTGTTGGAATCCAAAAATTACTGATTTGTCTCTGTAAAAACAATGTGATAAGATGTGACCAATACTTAGTATCAGGAACTTTTGAGGCTATAAGGCAATGAACTGTACATTCAAGCTAGTTACAATAAGTAAAATAAACAAATAAACCAGGCACAAACAAACAAGTCAGCCGTAAATTCGGTATCTAATAAAATCCTTCCTTCAAAAGTGAGAGAGAAATTAAATTCTAGATAATAAAAGCTGAGGTAGGGTCTAGAACCTAAAAAAATTCCTGGGAGTGTAAACTGAAAGATACTATACTATGATTCAAAGAGATACAAGGAAATAAGTCTCAGAAAATATAAGAATGACAGTAGTGTTTCAAGCTAGGTTTACTGTAATATTTACTGTAATATTTACAAAGCCATTTTTCTATTTATCTAAAAATTGGTATACTGAACAATTAGCCCTATAGTAAGTATTATTGCAATATCAGCTTATAAATGTTCATTTTTACTAGTAAAGAGATTAATAGTATATAAAAATAATGATTAATTTACAGTAGATTCATAATGAATAAAGCTGTAATTTTCTGACAATTGCTATTGAAATGATTGAGGACAGGGCTCCTCAAGAAGAGTTGGAGTTAAGTTAATAAAAATAACAATCAGATCATTGCAACTTTTGCATATTAACTATAACCCTTATTGTAACCATGAAGAAAAGAGTTGTAGAATATATATAAAATGAGCTAAAATAGAACTCCAACATTTCACTAAGAAATTAGCAAACTACCAAAGAAGGCAATAATAAAAGGGAATGAGGGACAAAAGTATATAAAATTTACAGAAAATACATTGCTAATCAAATAGATAATACCTTAATAGTAATTACATATAAATGGACTAAATTCTCCAATCAAATGACAAGATACTTATTATAGGTTAAAAATAAAACTTAAAAACACAAAATTTGATCTAGGCCCTGTATGAAGGCAGACATCTTTAATCTCAGCAATCCAGAGGTTGAGGATAAAGAACCAGGTGCTTGAGACTATCATAGGTCACATAGCAGAACCCTCAAACAAGAAACAAAACCATGATATAGTAATATGATGTGGTGTTGTTTGACTCTACATGTCCTCCACAGGCTTATGTGTGGCATGCTTGATCCCCAGCTGGTGGTGCTATTTTGGGAGTTGGAAGAGGAAACTGCAGGAGACCAGGAAAGTTGGGAGCTTGGGAGGCATGTTTAAAGGTTAGATCTAATTTCTACTTCCTTCCTTCCTTTCTGCTTCCTGCATGTCCTGAGGTAGATAACCTCTGTCACATACTCCCGGGGCCTTAATGTTCTGTCTCGTGGTGGATGCTAAGTCAATAGAAACCTTTGGAATCATGACCCAAATAAATCATTTCTTTTTAAGTTGTTTATCAAAGGTGTTTTATTGCACTGACACAAATCTAATACCTGTGGTCTCTAGGAGATTCTCCTTAGACCCAAAGTTACAGAGTCCAAGTGTATAGATGCAAATGAATACTACCTGTAAATACTGAGCTGGCTATGCTAGTGTCAGATAACTTATGCTTAATGAAGAAAGTTTATGACAAACAGAACGTTCATTATAAATTAATAAAAGTCTTACTATCACAAAAATGTATAGAAATCATAGATCTTTAAGCACCTAAAAGAAACCTGACTCACTTCAACATGAACAAACACCAAATGTGTTATTCTAAGTGAAAAAACCTATTTCAGATAGACGAACACTACATGATCCCAGTCATATGAAGTAGTAAATAACAGCAATCAAAGTCAGAGACATAATCAACGGAATTGACTGAGTGTGGTACTAGAAGGAAGTAGGGAATATTTGTTAAAGGAAACAAAATCTCAGTTTTGACACATAAAAACATTTCTGTAGATGTCTGATGGTTGTGATGCATTAGCGTGGACTGTCTACTTCACAGCATCTGGAGTTCATGGAAGACAAATACATGCCCCTGCCTATGAGGGATTGTGAGTAGGTTAGCCTTTGGGCATGAATACGGGGTATTATCTGGATTGGGCTCTTTGAGCTATGAAGACATTTATTCTGGGAAGAAAACTGGGCAGAATCATTCCCATCAGCTTGGGTACTGAACAAATTCAAAAGGAATAAGGTAGCTGGGCCCACTCTACTTTCCATGGCCAAAGATGCAATGCGAACAGCTGCCTCAAGGTCTTGCTGCTGCAATGTCTTCCCCACTGTGGTAGACCATACTTGGTCATTGTGAAGTAAAATTAACCTCCCCCCATAAAACCACCTTTAAAAAAGTTGTTTTTATCAGGGTATTTTTTGTTTCCCACAGAAATAATAAAAAATAATTTAGGGAGTGATGATCATTAATATAAAAATGTGTGATGTTTTAAAATATGTACTTAAAATAATAAATTTTGTATTGTGTACATTTTCCACAATGACTAAATCAAAATAGATACAGGAGAAAAGTTGGCAGTAACAAATATGGACAACTATTTTTAAATGGAATATTGATATGTCAAAAACAGAAAAAGACTGACAACCGGAAACATTTGTTTCTTTAACATGGTACAAATTATAATATCATTATTGATTGGAATAATATAACAGAAAGGTGGATGCAGGAAAAAAGAGTGATCCATAGAATAAACTCTTGAGTAGACAAAAGTAGTGCCATTTGTTGCAAGGTAAAGTAGGAAGTGTTGACCCTAGATGTCAATAATATCTACAATATAGAAAAATCCTTAAAATAATAGCATAACATGTGGTGGATTAATAATTAATGATTGTATAGGCTTACTGGATGCCAGACATTGTTTTAAATAACATGTATAGTAAAACATAAGAGCTATAAGTACAGATATAGTCATAGATACAATACAAACAAAGTTTTTTGCTTGTTTTTTTTTCCATACAACCATAGGCTACTCTTACAAACAAGAAAACTGAGGGCACTGAGTCCTGGATTCTTCCTCAAGCATGCAGCCTGATCCTAAATAGGTTTATTCACTGTTCTGATCAAGAAACTGAGGCTATGATAGATGTATGAATTTACCTATAGTCATAACAGCTTATTATTAAAATCTGATATTTTACAAAAATGCATAGTGGAGAAAAAGTATCTCCAACAAGTGGTGCTAGGAAAACTGGCTGTCAATATGTAGAAGAGTGTAGACCTATATGTAGTAGGAGGCCACTTGCTTGTTCCTGGCTGCTCAGCCCCGAAATAACCACACCTAAGCTGTATTAATTAAACCACTGCTTGGTCCATTAGCTCTAGCTTCCTATTGGCTAACTCTTACAGATTAATTTAACCATTTTTTTATTAAGCTGTGTGTCACCACAAGGCTGTGGCTTACCAGGTAAAGTTCTGGCATCTGTCTCTGACAGGACTACATGGTTTCTCCTTTACTCCACCTTCTTTCTCCAAGCATTCAGCTTAGTTTTTCCTGCCTAGCTCTATTCTGCTAAGCTACTGGCTGAAGCAGCTTCTTTATTAACCAATGGTATTCAGAGCATACAGAGGGGAATCCCACATCACTTATATTTATCAGCCTGTAAAAAAATCAACTCTAAATAGAGCAGAGACCTCAAACTTCTAGAAGAAAATACAGGCAGTACCTTATTGTATTTAAGGTAGGAAAGAGCTTTCTGAAGAGTATTTCATTTACTCAGGACTTCAGGTCAACATGAAAAAATGGACCACTTAAAACTAAAATATTTCTTACATCAGTGGAAATAATAAGCAAAGAGGAAGCCTGCAGAACGGGAGAGAATCTTTTTTCCAGCTTTGTGTAAGCTAGAGAATTAATATTTTGAACATCTAAACAAATGACACAAAAAATGACCTGATTGAGAAAAAATGGATAATGGTTCTGAATATAGATTTTTCAAAAGAAGAAATAAAATGGGTAATAAATTACTCAAAAAATGTTCATAAGGATAAATAGTGATCAATACGTAGTTTTATGTTATTTTAAATATGTTCAATATTCTTAGCAGTTAGGGAAATAAAAATTAAAACTACTTTGAGATTTCATCTTATACAGTCAGAATGGGTGGGAAACACTGAAGAAGAGGGAGAAAGGAGGCATAAAGAATATCAAAAATGTTTGAGAAAGCCACAAAGCAAACATTATTTTATGTTTACTTTAAAATACATGGTATGCACACAGTTAGGCATATTTAGAGATAATGCACCCAGACAGAGTCATGGATTAGTTAAAAGAAAACCTGATACCAAGTTTGGGAACCTCCATTCAGACTCCTGGTCAGGGGAGTCCAAGAGACTCCCCCAAACATTATAGGTTATTGTCATTACCGTTGGTTTCCTCCAAGACCTTGATGGGAAGACTCTATTGCTGAAGACACTGTGAATTTGGTCCACGAGACTTGGAGAAATAAAGCTGTAACTGATCTGGAAGTTTCCTCTCTTATCATATCAGCAGGTCCTGTGCAAAGGAGAGGAAATCAGTAGTCCTGCTCAGATGTAAAACCTGTGAGCCACAATAACTGGACAGGCAAGATATCCACAATGGTGCAGTGATGGTACTTTAACGTGGGAGCACCTAATATCTGTCTAATTGGATGTAGATGCAGTATTCGTATATGAAGATCTGAAAATAAGTAACATTATTAAATTTGATAAAACCAAACCAAACCAAATGAAACAAAAACTTGATGTATTGACCACAAAGGCAAATGTATTTTCAGGGACTTACGCTGCATTAACTATAAGAATGACAGCAGAACATATCAAAATGTGTTTATCATATCCATCTAGACTGAAAGTTATTATTTCTTTGAAATAATACTGAATTAGGAAGATCTGTTTCTTATTAGCTCTGAGTACATCAGTGAGTTTCTTGATCTCTATGTGCCTTTAATTTTTTATTTGAAAAATGGAAATAAGACTACTTCCAGCTATTTGGGGAGATTAAATTATGCATAGTCGTGCTCTGAGCATAGTAAAAAGATGATGTGTTAGCATTTTTTAAAAATCTTTTGGTCATGTATTTCTAATGGTTCTAATTCAGCAGTTGTTCCATTGATAGGATGCATTTCCAGAGGATTGGCGAGTCCTCCTACAAACATGGCCTGTTTACAGTAGTCAAACTTGACACTTTCCTGCCTTATGATAGTTAATGGGTTAAAAGCAATTTCAAAGTTGGGACTTTGATCTTTTTCTTTTTTAGTATTTTTTCACGAGCCACTCCCATGTTGCTGGGTACCAGCAGAAAGCCTAGTCTCCAGGAATCCCCTTATTTGCCTTTGAGTGTGACTTGCATGGGGTAAGCAATGATGATGATTCACAGGCTAGGTATGTGAAATGCATTTTCAGGATAAAGGATTTTCACTGTTTGATGGGTTTCTCATGTTGTAAACCAATCATATTGAGAAACATATATAATCCTAGTACCTCATTCTAGGACACATGGGGTACAGAGGTAAGCCAAACAGAACAGAACAATCATATTGTTTTCCAACTAGAAAGAACCTTTAAATCATTAACCTCAACTTTTCCACTCCCCTGTCATTAAAAAAAATTATGTATGGGTTTATGGGAGAAAGAGGGAGAAGGGAGAAAAGAGAAGGAAGAGATGATGTATTTGTATTATATTCTCAAAAGAGAAAATAGACTTTTATTTTGCAATTTCCCATATGCGTACTTCCAATGCTAAGAACTCTCATCTCCTGCCTCCCTACTACCCCTGTCTATTTTCTCTCCTCCCCACGAATCGTTCATACGCATTCTCATCTAATCTTTCTGTTTTGAGACCCATCAGGATTAACCAGGGCCATTTGTGTGATTGTGTGATCCTGTGTTCCGAGCAGTCTGTTGCAGCCTTGTGGGCCCAGCAGATGGTGCATAGTTAAAGACAATGATTCCTGCTCTTCCATAGTCTCTGTACAGTTGATCATTAAGAGGCAAAGGCTAGGCCCCATGAGCCCCTTCCCCATCCTTGATGCATGGTTGATATGGCAGAAGTAGTTGTGTGTGCTCACTGCAGGTGTGCTGCAGCTAATGCGAGTTATGATGACTGTAGATGTATCAAGTCTAGGGAGTGACATTTTGCAGATTTTCACCCTGTATTCTGGCTCTTACACACTTTCCACCCTCTCTTTCCCAGTGCTTTTTAAGCCTTAGAAGGGATGGTATAAGAGATTTGTTTAGGGTCAGGTGAGCTTCCATTCATTTATTTCTCTGCATCTTTGGCAGCCACAATTTCTCATAATGATTTATTTCATTCAAGAAGAGGCTGCTCTGATTAAGGGTGGGACCTGCTTTTGTCCATGGGCATATTTAAAGTTATAAAGGTATATTTAAAGGTATTGAGAAGGCAGTTCACTGGCATTCAGCACCCTGTGAGACACATGAAATGAAAGGGTCACAGTCACTGTTGTGATTCCCACATTATCCAGCCCATACTAGATGTTTAGTAAGTGTTTGGTACCATCAGAAGAGTTAGTCATCACTGGCAGAATGTTCCATAGGAAGTATTTCCTTCTTTCTGCTTGCCACTGTGGGAAAGTTGTCCCTAACTGAATGTTGGGGGCTGAGCCTACCTGGACATCAGAGATGCCGATGTCAGTAAGAGATGTTAGTCATAGAACCAATCATATTCCCAGAGAACTACATTGATTTTGATTTAGAGTGTGAAGATGCATGATAAGCTACTAAAAAGCTTTGCTGTCTTTTTTTTCATTGAATGTTGGTAGAGTAAATCTTGTCATCTGGCTTTTGACAGGACAATATAGTTTTCCAAAGTGGAATCGTTTTCCTATATAAATGTATCTTGTGCTCTATTCTGGTTCTGTGGAACTGACATATTTGGTGTTGGATGCCTTCCACATGAAGATTTATCATTTAATTATACACTAAGAACACTGACTAAATCCCAGCGGCTTTGAGAAATTACTTAACTGAAATGCAGGATTCTCAGTGAAAGGCCAGAAGCTTACTTCTGATCCACAGACTCAGGATTTTGATTCCCTAAAAGTGACAAATGTTTCAGGCTCTAAGAAAGGGACTGTCTTTAATTATGAAGTTCACTCTCAGCTAGAGAAGAGCAGGCAGGAGTTACTCTGTGAGTTTTTTTTCAATGGTTTGGAAAGTGATCGAATGCAATCCTTCACCCTAGCGCCCAGCATGCAGTTCCCCGGCTTTGGTCAATCATGAATACAGCATTCTAGAAAACATGCCCTCAATGCCATGTGACTAACTGTACCGCTTAATTACTCCATTTTCAGTGAAAGGAAACACAGTCTCTTGCTTCCAGGCTTTTCATTTTTTGCTTTCATAACGTCAAAACAGAATTAAAGGGAAAGAACTTGCAGGAAGCCTGATTTATTACAGAAATTAATCCAGTATGGTTGGCAGGCTTGGGGCTTTCTTTCACCATTTGTTGTTATGATAGATATCTTAGTTCTGGGTTCAAGTAGTCCAGGAGGGTCTGTGAGAGGAATGTACTATTGTTTTACAATGCAAATACTTTGAACCATTCTTCTCAAACCTGCCTATACTTTTTTGGTAACTCTTTAAAAATATTGTACTTCTCATTTTTATTAATGATAATTTAATAATTAGAGGCAATCATCTGAGCACTAGCATTTTGAAAAATTGTGAGATGATTTATACTGTGCTAGTCAATGTTTCATCATTATAATGAAATCCTGAAGACAATTAACATATAAGGAATAAAGGTTTATTGTCACACACTATTTTGAGGCTCTTAAGAGTCAAGGGAACTCACTGCTTAGTCCTCTGGTGGAGGCACTGCATGCCAATGGCAGCAGCGATGTGAAGCAAAGTGCTCACCTCATGACCAGAAGCAAAAAGAGAAAGAGTCCAGTGTCCTACAATCCATTTAAGGGCATACCTCCAATGAAATCTCTGGGTGTTCACATGTGTTACTCCTTAATCCAGCTGCTCCTTACTCAAAGGTGCATGAGTCTCCTAGCACTAAATATAGGCCTTTTCTCAAGAGTTATTTCTTCACAGAGGTCTTCCATGCATGCACTGAACAAAAACCTCTAATTGGTTCTTCGCCATTTGTCTTGGTTGTTTTTTTTTTACTTTTATCTCCCTAACTTCATTCTACATGTTTATGGCTTATTGTCTGTTTTTCCTCTTACAGTAATAGCAAAATTTTGTTTTACTTGATCTTTGCAATGATACCAATAATGGAAGTAGAAGATGGTACATAGTAGGGCTTGATTGAGTTTCTTATAGATTTGAAATACTAGCTAACAAATGGCAGATATTTGCTTTTGCTTGAGCTGAAAGAACATGCTGAATTTACTAAAGCATACCCCTGAACTTATTTCTTGGTAATGTGTAAATCTCAGTGTCATGTTATTTTCTTTTTTAAAAGTTGTGTGCAGAAGTATGAAGCATGATGCTTTACCAAGCTTCATATCCTAATTCACCACTGACCAGTAAAGTTGGTTCTCTGTATCTTTAAGTCCTCTGTCCACAGACTCAACCAATCACAGATTTGAAAAATATTAGAAAAATTTGTCTGTGATGAATATGCATTTCTTTTTATTTCCTAACTGAACAGTATGATGACTATTTATGTGATATTCCCATATCACATATCATACTATTTTATCAGGCTATTATAAGTCAGGTAGAGATGGCACCATGGGATGACTGTACTGCTCTTGACAAGTGTTCTTACTATGCTCAGAATTAAGTGCTCTGGCTACTGATCTCAATCCCATATGAAGACAGAATGTGATATGAAGACGGTCCCAACCACTTCCTTCTCTTATTAAAACCACTTCCTTCTCTTATTAAAGCCAAGTCCAAAAGTTAGTGGGGCAGGGGTGGAGCAGGTAGGGGATCACTTGTTTTCTACTCCTGTATTTAACAATGTTTCTTGAACTTACCAATCAGAAGCCCCTAGACATGTTTGCATGAACAGAGTAAAGAATTTTGTGCACAGAGAAGAGAGTGTTTTGTCTGAGAATACAACATATGCTCCCCCAGAACACCAGACAAGTTATGCATGCCATCTATGCGGACCTTAACTTCAAGAACTAAATTCTTTGCAAAGACAATTCACTTACGACAAAATGATGCTATGCTAGAGGCTTCCTTAAACAGCCCAGGAGAGGTAAGGAGACATGGAGAAAACGGCATGAAATGATATGTCTTTGGGTGACAATGACCATTTGAGTCTCCACAAATGCCTCCAGGCATATTGTTTTATGGTCTTTTATGTTTGAACTCTTCCACACTTAAGTAAATGAGCAGATAAAAGAAGAGAAGTTCAGGCTAAATATCAGCAGTCTTTCAACACATCTTGCTATTTTCCAGTGAAAACTCCAGTAAGGAAATAGACTCAGATTAAGAGTCAGTTCCACCTCTTCTTTAACTGGCAGTCCTGCCTCCAAAGGCAAGCTGGAGTTTCTAACTACAATGGCACCAAAGAGTATCCAATCCATCTTTCTTATTCCCTTCAACCCTGAGTTTCTAACTTCTAACTCCTTGTGAGAAGTCTTTTTCAGTACTCGAGCAGAGGCTCTAAGAAGTGTGGCAGAGCAGACCACATGGGATCCATTTGTCAATGTCTTTGCACCAAGAATCCTTTTCTGCCCACAGCCTGAGGTTGAACATTTTCAGCAGGAGACCTTAGTAGTGATTGCCACACACTGGTACTCATAGAACCTTCTGAAGGCAGGGCAGCACACTCAATTTGCTCTCGTCAATTGTGTCCCCACATTTTAGCTGCTGCTGTTTCTTTGAAGCAAAGAGAAAAATGACTTGCACTATATAAACCATCCAGTCCCCTTCTACCTCATTCTTTTTAAGTCATGTGTTCAGCTGCCTTACCACCTGCCCAAGCACCACCCTACTAAGTGTGACCTTGGATTGTCCAGCCTTGCTCTTTGTTACTTTCACCCAGGGCCTTACAAGAGCTTTTGCTTGTCTCATAAGAGCAGCTTGGTTACTTATTTGAATGTTGTCTTTCTTCTCCTTCTTCCTCTCCTCCTCCTCCTTCTAATAATAATAATATAATCATAATCATAATAATAACTTCCTTTCTGAAGCATCTTTTCTTCTGATTTTATTTCTGACACTGAGCACAGGAAAGATTTACAATAAACATTTAACACCCTTTATTCTTTGGATACCCCAGTAATGCTCCTGAAATAGACTTGTTAGTTAGCGGCAAACTTTGTGTCACACACACACACACACACACACACACACACACACA
>LOJH01004178.1:0-11046 GCA_001685095.1 Ellobius talpinus | reverse complement strand
ATCTGCTCATTTACTTAAGTGTGGAAGAGTTCAAACATAAAAGACCATAAAACAGTCGCCAAATTTACTTACATAAAGACACAAGTAGGAATTGGTTAAACTTTAGGGAAATCTTTCCAAAGAGTACCCAAGGGCTCAGGCTTCAGCAGCTAATTGTTGTACTCTGTGTGAGAACAGGTTGACCTAAAGCAAAACTGGGAGGTAACTGACATCTCTTTGCCTATGTGCATCACATAGATTTTTCTTCTTTAGCCCCACGTCTTACTTTTGGTCACATGTCCCCACCATGTGTCATATATATCTGTGTTGTACCAATTGTTCTCATACATAACAAGTAATTTATTTTAAGATGTTATAGATTTTAAATTTAGTTTCTTGGGAGGTGAGATGGGTCACTACTTGTCATCCAGCCTTATGACTTGGTTTAGAATTTTACGATCCATATGATAGATGGAGGGAATTAACTCTTGCAAGTTCTTCTCTGATGTTCATATACCTGCCTGGGGGTGTATGCACAACACTTCTTCCAAATAAATGAGTGAATACAATCTAAATATTAAAAAATGTTTATTTTCTAACTTGTGATTGAAAATTATAAAGAGAAGTGAGAGCTTACCCTAAGGATTCAATGGTGAGATATTAGTATTACTGGCACTTTGGAAAGAATGTTTTCTGGTTTTTAATTTTTTTAGAGCATTATCATACTGTTTACATTGAAAACAATAATGAAAGGAAGATCTTGGAGGTCTTATGTCTGATCTTTTGTTTGCCAGTCAAACAGGGCTTGGGTTATAACTAACTTTCATGAGTTAGGTGAAAGTCTTATAAAAATATAGAAGACAACCAAAGAGATCTTGATATAAAGTGGTAATCTCTGCTTCATCTTTATGCTTTGTTCAGGACACATGTAGTAGGCAAGGCAAGGTGGAGATAACCAGTGTTAATGAATTAAAGACTATAAAGTTGTTATAAAAAGTAAAAATAGAATAGGAATAGTCAGTATAAAGTCACAGAGAAGGGTCATATCTACATCTTATTATTTGTTTTAGTCTGAATATGAAAGGAACTCATAAGCTCCTGTTTTGGAAAAGTTGGCTCCAAGCAGCTGGTACTGATTTAGAAGGTTGCTGAACTTTCACAAACTAAGGATCACCTGGTAGAGGCAGATAAACTAACAGTGGTCCTTGAATGCATCTGTTTAAATCCTTTTCTCATATCTTATGTATTCGAATCCATGATTTCATGTAGCTCAGAGTTTCCTCAGACTTCCTTTGTAGCCAAAGCTGACCTTGAAGTATGTATGCTTTATCTCAGAAGTCCTGAGATTACAGACATTCACCATAACTCCTGATTTGTGTAATATCAGGTATTGAATTTAGGTCCTCATGCATGCCAGGCAGCCATTGTAGTGGCAGAATTACTTGCCTAGTTCTCATTTCTGCTTCTTGGTCCACCAGTACCAGAACAAACCCTACCACAAGCCTTTGCTGCTTTGAACTGCACCACTTCACCTAGCATGCTATCATTGCTATGATGTGATGTACCCCAATGAACCATGAAGCATAATAAAAATTTCTTCCCCTAAGTTGCTTCTGACAGGTGTTCTGTCATAGCTACAAAAGCAATGAAAACACTATCCATCAGCTTCACTGATCTCACTGAGAAAGGTCAGTGGATACTTGTTAAATCTTTTCTTAGGAAAATTGGCGTTTTTCTCTAGAATATGGTAGCTAATATGTCAATATTGCCACTGGGAGTAACACAGCAGGAATCATACCTTTGCAAATAAATAAATTCGCTTTCTGCACATGCAGTATTTGTATTTGGTAGTTCATTTACTTCATAAACAAATCTTTATTTAAGAATAGATTATGAGCCTGGTGTTGGTAGTACATGCTTTAAATCCCAGCAGTAGGAGGCAGAGTCAGACGTAGACAGATCTCTGAGTTTGAAGCCAGCCTGGTGTACAGAGAGAGTTCCAGGATATCCAGGGATACACAGAGAAACCATGTCTCAAAAAGCAAAATAAAACAAAACAAACAAACAATGGATTATGTGTTTGTTACAGTGTGACTATAAAGAATATAAAGACTTTCTTTGTAATGAAGCATCTCAATGTAGTTGATAAGATGCATAAGCAAGCACAAATACATCCACATAAGAAGTATTATATTTTGTTTGAAGTAACATGGTATAGAACTTCAGAACAGAATGGGATTCAAAGTATCCTGTTGTATGTGGCCACTTGTTCATTTATTGGCTGCTCAGACTCCCTAAATAACCACACAGAAATTGTATTATTTGTAATACTCTTTGGCCAATAGCTTAAGCATATTTCTGGCTAACTCCTATCGTAAATTAATCCATCTCTATTCATCTATGTATAGCTATGGGGCTGTGGCTTACCCGGTAAAGTTCCTGCATCTGTCTCCGATGGGGCTACATGGCTTCTCCTGACTCCTCCTTTTTTCTCCCAACATTCAGTTTAGTTTTCCCTGCCTAGCTCAATTCTGCCCTGTGCAGGCCCAAGACGGTTCATTTATTAACCAATGGTATTCACAGCATACAGAGGAGAATCCCACATCAGTATCCAAACCTGATAAAATATAAGAGTAAATGGTTAGGTATGGTCTTACTTATAAAACAATGGCTTGCAAATTGATGTATGTCACAAAATGACAGAAGTGAAATTTACTCTCTCTCCACCTCATTAGTAAACTCTTGTTTCTTGTATTTAGAACTCCTTGCCAACATGGAAGACTATCACAAGATAACACTGAAATGATTGGAAGAATTTGATTGTGCACACATTGAGTTTTGCTTTTTTATTTGAGTTCTATGGGAGCTCTGTAATCCAATGAAAAGAAGATCAGTTAATCTTTGCTCATTCTATAAATCTCAAAACCCAATAGGCTATACACATACAAAAAATTTTCTACTGGTAGACATATCACTGAGCCCAAAATGGCATCTCTGTCTACACCATTTATGATGTTTATATTGCCCCAAAAATTTTAATTAGTTCAAAACCTGAGCTTGGACTTATATCAATAGATAGTTGCTATGTAAAATAAACTTAGGGTCATGACACATTTCACTGAGATTATTTCAGAGAGCAATGTAATAGTTACAAAGAGATTAGAGGAGAAAGATGCATAAATGGAAACTAAATGGTATTATCCTGAATTTATCATTACTTCTTAGGCTAAGAAGTCACTAATATTTTTGATAATGGGGCCAGGATTGGTAAATAAAATGAAAAAGACTGTCAAGCTTAATCATAAGAATTAACTTCAAGTTGTAGAAGGCTGAAGTATTTCACAATTCAGTATAATTTTTGGTTGTTAATTATTAATATTTTTGTATTTCAAAAGTCCCTATTTTATTAATATTTTTGAAGATTTTCTTTTCTTTATCAAGGTTCTCCCAAGACACCAGCACTGTGTAGCCATCATATCTCCTCACGTGTCTCCCAATTGTGAGAGGTCTGCAAAAGTTCTTTACCTTTGAGAGTTTGAGGTATTCATCACTTATTTTGCAGACTGTTTCTTAGTTGGTATTTGTCATAAGCTTTTCTCAAGTTCATCATTTGTGTTCTTGAGCAGAAGACAACTGTACAAAGTGTTATCCTCCTGCCCTGTGAAGGCGTGCTGGAACAGCATGGCATTTGATCCCTGATGTGGGCCTGGAACTGTTGGCTCAGGAAGGTCTTGAAGTTTTCTCCATGTTCCAGTGGATCATGCATGCTCCTTGCCCTATTTCATTTCTTGGAAGAAATCACAGTGAACAACCTGACTGAAGGAGAAAGAATTATAGCCCATCTCTGCATGGGCAGAATTCCTACATAAATTTAGAATGTTTCTGCTCAATTATTTAGTTGGTTTTCAAATACTTTACAACAATGCATACACATGGACTTTACTTTTATTCTTAAGGTTATAAACCAATGCTGCTTTATTTTGTCGTTCAAATTGTTGGATCTTTGATTAATTTGGTGATGCTCTTTTTGTATGACTCCTTTCCCCTAAATAATCCTTTATTTATGGGCAAAACGAGAATCTCTAGGCTCATATCCTATGCTTTCAGGTCTTGTTCTAGCTTCTCTCATTTGCTACAGTTGACTGTTTCATTTGTTACAGAAGAACATCAGAAACTCAAGTCCATACTACGTGTGCTCTTCTATAGTGCTGTCCTTTCCTGGAGCACATCCCAGCTAACAGACAAAGGGAGTTTATTTGGGTAAACATCAACAAATCTAAGGGCATCTGTGTCCAGATTAAACTAATGAGATGTGCCCAATAGTGTATTCTAATCAGCCACCATATGGAAGATTCTAGTCTCTATCCTTTGCTCATTTATATTGCCAGCTTCCTAATCAAATGGTAAGAAACATGACTTCTAGTATTCCACAACTGTTTATTTAACTGTTTGAGTCTAGCATACACCTAGAAGTATCGAGTTTCTGATCAAAGTAACGGAGACAGCTTTATCAAGTAAAACCACATCCTGTGTATAATTTCCTTTGACTTTATCTTATAAATTTATGCTCCCAAGTTACTTACTCAACAATTTTTCCAACCTTACATTGTAAGGTTGTTTTATACACTTGTAATAGATTGCTTTATTTTTTCCAGTCTGTATTTCATTCTGGAGTACTTCCAAGCTTCTAAGTGGTACTTTATTTAATCTGCATGCATCAAATATTGTATAGTCCCATGGGTGTTGACAAATGCATACTGTCATTTTCCTTACCTCACCGTGTCATAGAAATATTTCACTATCCAAAAAAACTCAAGGGTTTTACCTTTTCTACCTTAGCTATTTTTCTGAAATTCCTGAATTAACCAACTTGTAAACTTGTAGGTATTTTTTGCCTATCTTATTATTTTACTTTCTTCTACTATGATTTATAATGAGAATCACACTTTCTTTTAGACCAACTTTGTTCACTTTTTAATGGTTTGATTGTTCAGCATTTTGAGATTCTTTGTCGTTTTTGTTGGTACAACTGAATACTATGTACATGCATAGATATATCATAATATCATAATTTGATTGCTTACTTGTATTTTGGGGCAGATTTTAGGTGCCTTAAATCTGTTGTGGCTATGACTAAAGCTGATAGAAGCGCTTGTGTGCAGGCTGCAGTGCTTGGGGAGAGCATGATCGCCGGGTCTTATGAGTTAGACTGTCTTTAGCTTTGTAAGAAATTAAAGCGATCTCCCAAAGTCTTTGTAAATTTATTCATTTCACTCCCACTAATAAACAAAGGGCATTGCTATTTTCCTTGAGTTTTACCAGAAGTTCACATTGGCCACTTCCCTGCTTTGGATTTTAACAACTCTAGGAGGTTTTAGTGTCACTTGGCTCTTTTTGTGTGTCGTAATTCCTAGTTTCGTGTGTCATAATTCCTAATTCGAAAAGGATGGCAGGCATGTTTTCATGCTTATTTATCATCGATTTCTTTTCTGGAGAGAAGTCTGCTTGGCACTTTTGTAGGGGTTCAAGAAACGCTTTAAGGAAGACCCAAGACTCGAACAGTATGCAAGAGAACAGAGTGCAGTTAGCAGCCTATGTGGCATTTCATTCACTTTTAAAATGGCAATGACCCCGAGAGGAGCATGCAGCCTCCTTTTAAGCACAGCTAGGGGAATTTCAGAACAGTTAAGTCATCTCAAACATAACTGGCCAAGCATACAGCAATTATATTACTATAGTTTTGAGGTTTTAGTTTTCCCATCTTTTGGCATACCGGGGCAAGACTATGTCTGTTTCAAGGGGTTAAAGAATTATCCTTTCTTGGTCACTGTCTTGAGATTTTTTTGGGGGGGTGCTTCCCTCCTCATGTCTGCTGTTGGAGGTGGTGTTGACTCATGGTTCTGTGTTGGAAAAAAAAACAAACTTGTTTGCTCTTAAGATATGAAACATAGATCCGGTTGTAGAATGAGGTAAATTTTGACCTCTCAGCTTGCCCCATTCTTAATTGGGTTGTATGGTTGTCCTTACTGTGAGACTTGAAGAGTCCTCTGTGGATTCTGGGTAGACAGCATTTGTCAGCTGTGTGTTTCTTAACTGCTTACATTGTAAATTAAATTTATTCATTTGTTTTATATCCAGATCAGTTTCCCCAGTCTCTTCTCCTTCCATTCCCTCTCCCACCTCCCCTGTGCTATCCCCCAATCCAGTCCTCATCTGTTTGTTTAGGAAGTTGGCAGGGTTCCCATGGTTATCAACAAAGCATGGCATATCAAGTTGAGGTATGATTAAGCTTCTCTCCTCGTATTAAGACTTGGTATGTCAACCCAGTATGAGTAATGGGTTCCCCCAATCTGTCAATGCATCAGGGACAGCACAGCTTCCATCGCTAAGAGTTCCACAAGTAGACCATGCTATACGACTGTATCACATAGGTATAGGGCCTAGATAGGTCCTACGTAGGCTCCTTAGTTATTGGTCCAGATTCTATGAGCTCCTATCAGCCAAAGTTAGTTCTCCCTGTGGTTTCCCTTGTGGATTTTCTCTCTCCTCAACAGGATTTCTAGATTTCAGCCCAGTGCTTGGCTGTGTATCCCTGCATCATTTTCTATCAGTTACTGGATGAAGGTTCTCTGATGACAATTAGGTTACTCACCAATCCCATTACAGGAGACTACCAGTTCAGTCTATCTATCCACTATTGCTACAAGTCTTGGCTGGTGTCATCCTTGTAGATACGTGGGAGTTTCCTATGCACCGGGTTTCTATCTGACACCGAAATCCCCTCCTATCAAGATGTCTTTCTTTACTCTTTTGCTCTATCCTGCCCCCAACCTGATTGCTCATGTTTCCACCCACCCACACCCCCAGGTTCTCCAAAAGATCTCTTCTATTTCCCCATCCCAGGGAAATCCATGTGTCCCTTTTTGAGACCTCCTTGTTACATAACATCTCTGGGGCTGTGGATTGTAGCATGGTTATCCTGTACACTCAGCTAAAATCCACTTATTAGTGAGTAAATATTATGTTGGTCTGTCTGGGTTATCTTACTCAGGATGATTTTTTTCTATTTTTTCTATTTGCCTTCAAATTTCCTGATGTTATTGTTATTAACAGCTTAGTAATACTCAATTTTATAAATGTACTACATATTTTTATCCATTCTTCAGTTGAGGGACATCTAGGTTGCTTCCAGGTTCTTGCTATTATGAATAATGCTGCTAATAAACATAACTGAGCAGGTGTTCTTGTGGTATGATTGAACATCATTTGGGTATATCCCAAAATTGGTATAGCTGGCTAATCTATAGGGTAGATTAAGTGCCAATTTTCTGAGAAACCACCATATTGATTATTTTTGCTCTCTGATAGCACTTACCATTATATTCTATACAGACATTAGCCTTAATAAAGTAAAACTTCCTTTTTGGATATTGCTTTTATTGTAGTGACTAAACACTCATTACTAATCTCATTTTCATCTAGGTTTTCTGTATTACAATTTAAAATAAATGCTATAAATACAGTATTTAAGGTCACATTTATGTCTATGCTCCATTTGGAATTAAGGTGTGCATTGTGTGTGTGTGTGTGTGTGTGTGAAAAATGCTTGACCTTTCTTCAGGCTCCTTCCTCTTTTCCTCACTTATTTCCTCCCTCCTTTTCCTCCTCATACTGCTTCTTCCTCTTACTTTCTCCCCTGTCCCTTTTCCTCATGGTCACTATTCTGTTCCCTTCATCTCTTTGCATTATTTGATGAAAACTGAATTCTAATGGGTATTGTAAATTCATCCATGTATTACTATTTGGGTACTATGAATGCACAGAATTTCTTTCTTCTTTGGTAGAAATATGTTGACTAATTTTGACCATTTGTCTTTCCAAATAAACTTTAAAATCAGTTTATGTCAGTATATGCAAAATTCTATAAAATAATTTGAACTGCCTCAAATCTCCAGACTAATATATGAAAAATTGGCATCCCAGTAATATTGACAACTCCACATCTTGAACAGATACTGTCTCTATTTAGATGGTTTTTGACATTTTTTCAGTGACTTTTATATTTTCATTCATACAAGACCTACACATTATTTTAGATTTTCCCCTATGCATTTAATGTTTGCTTTGTAAGTGGCAGCTTTACTTCAAATTTTAATTGCTTTTGTTGGTATATTATTAAGCCATTGGTTTAATAAATGAGTATCATGATCTGTAACTTTATTGTATTTGCTTGATAATTGTTATTTTCTATATTGATCATATTTAAGTATTAATATCCTTAGCCACTTATTCAAAAGATATAGGTTAGTTGAAAGAGTTAAGAAGCAAAATTTGTTTTGTATTTGTTGTTGGTTACAAGAAACCAATCTTATCTTCAAGGATAGATGAAACCTTAGAGTAAAACGATAGAAAATGTATTCCAAGAAAATTGAATATGGTAACAATCAGACATTGGTATTTTAATATATGAAAAAATGATTTCAAATAAAAATTAATCAGGAGAGAAAAAGAAGGACAGTTCAGTTTGATCAAGGGAGTTCTTTTCCAAGAAGACATTACAATCCTAACGATATGTGCACCACACTCAGAAACAACACATTTTGTTAAAAAATATACTATTGAACTTCAAGGCACCATTAACCCCAATTTGATAAATTCCAGATGATTTTAGTGCCTCTCTTTCTCCAATAGAGGGGCCATGTGTATAACAAACAGAGAATTGTGGTGGCTAGATAATATCATACATCAAATTGGCTGACAAATAGCTGCAGATTATTCTACCTGAAAACTGAAAAGTATGCATTCTACTCACCATCCTGCAGTTGTCTTTCTAAAATAGACCACATCTGATGCAAAACAAATCACAAAAATTACAGAAAATCAGGAACTACTCTGTGAATCCTACACAAGGCAGTAAAGCTTGAAATTAATCACAAAAGGATCTCTGAAAGACATACAAAAATCATCCACATTAAACAATATATTACTAAATGACGAGTGAGTCAAACAAGAAATCAAGAAATTGATAAAAACCTGAAATTAAATGGAATGAGAACAAAACACAACAAAATCTTTGGAACACATTAAAACTAGTCTTAAGTAGAAAATACATAGCTCTGAGTGCCTATCCTAACAAGTAAGGAAGAGCACAACAAATAACTTAATGGTGCAATGAAGAGTTTAGAAAAGTAAGGACAAAAGACACCCTAAACCAGTAATAGATAATAAATAAAACCAGTATAGAAATTAATGAAATAGAAACAAACAAACAAAAATAATACAAAGACTCAACAGATCTAAAGATGATTCTTAGGAACTATAACAAGATTGACAGACTCTTAGATGAAGTAATCAAAAGAGAGACAGCAAAATTTGAAATTAACAAAACCAGAGATTAACATAGAAACATTACAATTGGCTAAGAAATTCACAATATTACAAAGGAATATTTAAAAATTCTATTCTCAATTAAACTAAAAAGTAAATGGTTAAATTTCTAGAAACTTCTTCACAACAAAGTTAAATAAAGGAGTAATCAATAATCTAAAGGACCTATAACATATAAGGAGTTGAAAATAATAACAGAAACTTTTTGACTAAAAATTGCCTAGGTCCTGATGAATTCATGGCAGAATTTTACCAGACTTTCAAAAAAGAACTACAACCAACACTTCTTAAATTATTCAAAAAGTAGAAACAGAAGGAATATTTCCAAAGTCCTGTGAAGACAGCATTACTTTAATGTCAAAGCCAGGTAAAAAATAGCAAAGAGAAAGAACCATAGACCAGTATCCTTGTAGCCTGCCACATTACTGAAGATATTGAATGATATCCCTATGGAGGTACAAGAAGCTTACAGAACACCAAATAAACTGGACCAAAAAAAACGTTGCCTTGCCATATAGTAATCAAAATTCAAAGCATACAGAATAAAGAATGAATGTTAAGAGCTGCAAAGGAGAAACTTCAAGTAACACATAAAGGCAGACCTGTCAAATTACACCTGACTTCTCATGGGAAACCATGAGAGCCTGAAGGTCCTGGACAGATGTGCTGCAGATATCAAGAGGCCATGGATGCAAGCCAAGACTACTATACACAGCAAAGCTTTCAATCACTATTGGTGGAGAAAACAAGATATTCCATGACAAAACCAAATTTAAACAATACCTATCCACAANAAGGGAAACACACAAATACTACCACCAAAAAATAACAGGAATTAACAATCACTGACCATTAATATCTCTTAATAACAATGGACTCAATTCACCTAAAGAATAACACAGGCTAAGAGAATGAATATAAAAGCAGGACCCATTCTTCTGTATACCATTTTTTAAAATTAAATTATTTGGTATTTTGATGTCTAGTTTTTTTTAGTTCTTTATGTATTTTGGAAATCAGTCAGATGTTGGGTTGGTGAAGATTTTTACCCATTCTGTAAGAGTTGATGTTTTGTCTTATTGACCATGTTCTTTGCATAACAGAAGATTCTCAGTTTCAGGAGATTCAATTTATTAATTGCTGCTCATAGTGTTTGTGCTATTGGTGTTATATTTAGGAAATGATCTGTTTTGCATTCTAGGGTACTTCTCCCTTTCTCTTCTGTCAGGTTTAGTATGATTTGTTTTATATTGAGGTCTTTGATCTATTTGGACTTGAGTTTTGTGCATGAGGATAGATATGGATCTATTTGCGTTTTCTACATGTCGACATCCATTTATGTCAGCACAATTTGTTGAAGATGTTTTCTTTTTCCACTGTACAATTTTGGCTGTTTATTTTTTGGTCAAAAATTAGGTGTTCATATGTATGTGGATTAATATCAGGGTCTTTAATTTGATTCCATTAATCCACTTGTCTGTTTTTATGCCAATATAAGATGTTTTTTATTATTATAGATCTGTAGTAGAACCTTAAGTCAGGGATGGTGATGCCTCTGGAAGTTCCTTTATTGTATAGGATTTTTTTTGGCTATCCTGGGTTTTTTGTTTTTACATAGGAAGTAAAGTATGATGTAGGTGGGTCTTCTGTCTATGTGTTACTTTCATTGGTCAAATAAAG